>JALXFT010002076.1:0-127500 GCA_023376895.1 Aspiorhynchus laticeps | reverse complement strand
AGGTTAATAGTGCAGTCAAGTTTTGACCTGTTATCAAATATCACTGCAATGATTCAGTGTAATTATATTATGTTCAGAATAATTATATTATGTATAAAATCATAAATAATATAAAAACATCAAACACACTGACAGAACGTTATAGTGAAATATCCAAAACACAAACTATTTCACATGAATTATTCAAAATGGAATAATACGTGCTGTACAGTATAATAAATAATTATATTACAATGTGCAAAACAGCAGCATCCAGTACTTGTAATGTTGTGCCCTGAAACACTGTAACACTGCGCTGACTGAACGCTGAGCAAAACAGCTTTCAGTCAGATGTGTTGTGTGTGAAGAAGAATCATCAGTACCAGATCCATCACAAACACAGACAGGGGGTTAACTGGGAAATCTGACATTTCAAGGCAGGAGGGAAGCTGGGAAGAGAGCAAATATATTATTATTATTATTATTTATTTTCATTTTTAAACATTTAAAGATTTAGTAAAGCTCTCAATGCCTTCTGTTTTACTCACTCCGTTGTCTTGTGTCATCAGTTCCTGTCAGTTCAGTTTTTCAGCTGTAGACGATATTGAAAGATCAGACACAGTTTAGCATTAATTTACTGTTCAACTCATAATGAATAAACCTCAGCAGTACAAGTGGATTTAAATAGAGTTTCTCTCACCTCTGACTTTCACTGTGATCAAGATGTTTCCTTCAGAGTCCAGAACTTCATATGATCCTGCATCTCTGGCTGTAAACTCATTAATGATCAGGTTTCTCTCTCTGATGATGATCCGTTCACTCTGAACTCCATGACTTCTGCTCCAATCTTCTCTCCACCCGGTGCTTCTTCTGCTCTGGTGCTGCACTTTATCAGTGTTAGACAACAGAACATCCAACTTCAGCTCCTCACCGATCTTCACAGAAATCTCATCTGAGGAGAAACACAAAAACATTAATCATTATTACAATCAACTGAAGCCATAAGCAAATATTTAGGACTTGAGGGACAAATATCAGCGGTAGGAAAACCCATATCCATTCAGAGTCTCTCCTGCTTAGATGCAACATCAACACAATTACTAAAGGAAAACCAGAAAACACATGCTGATAATTTGACCAGTTTTGACTTTACCATCGACACAAAGTTGGTACGTCATGATTTGCTCCAGCTCTGTCTGATTATGGTGGTAATATAGTCTCAGGATGTATTTCCCAGCATCACTGAAGCTCAGATCCTTGATGACGACATCACACGCTTCTTTAAATACTCGTCCACTACATTCTTCAGTCTGACAGACAGGGATGATATCTGGCCGAGTTAAATGAATATCAAGAATCTCACTGCCATTATATTGACATGGCAAAGTGACGTTACCTCCTTTTATCCCTACCACAAGTGTAGGGGAGGTTTCTGCAAGGAAAGAGAGTATAATATTCATTCAGTACTGAAAAGTAAAGTATATGTGGTCTTTCTCTCTATTTACTGTAATCGTCATCATAAAATGTTATAGCAGAGTTATTAGTTATTAGTTGTTATTAATCAACTGGATTAAGAAATATATAAATAAAGGCATTCAGGAGCCAACAATATTACTAGTGCCATGTTTTGACATTACAAATGTTGATGACAGTATGATAAAGCTGTAGATGTACAAGTGCAGTAGTTGCAGTGAGTTTCTGAATGAATAAATAGTGATGATATAATATGCTAAAGAATGTCAAACAAAGTCACTTGACTGAGAGACACAACAGAGAAACAATCAAGAATAACTCCAGCTGACACTGAACACCATGGTTACAATTTGTCAACAAAAATGACTGTATACTGACCACAGTTTTTGAAGAGGTACAAAAGCAGCAGAATACACAAGCCGCTGAACCTGTGGAGAACACAGAAGAGCTTTATGTGACAGATACAAGATAAATGCTTTCCTGAGACTAATAACTTTCATTTGATCTGAATGTTTAACACACGTTGATCCATGCATGATAAAAGTTGTTCACCAGCGAATGTGTTACGCTGACGTGTTCGTGGTTACAGGAGCTTGTGATTACGGTGTGGGTGATACATGAATGCAAACGGTTGCTTTCATTGAGTAATAACTGTACATTACAGTAATTTAAACAGTAATATCTTAGTCTGAACCTAAAGCAATCTTGACAAACTATATATCGTTTGAAAGCTTAAAGACTCTAGTTTTCATATTTGCTGACTGATTTTTTGAAATATTTTACAGAGCAACTATAATTTATTAATTTGTAAGAAGAGTACTTATCAGAATCAGAGAGCGAGTTCTGACCTTTACTTTGAAATAGTGATACATATATAAAATCATGAAAAATCTCCATTCATGTTCGTGTCAAGTGTTCAAAAGATAACATTCATTCTATTTTTTGAGAAAAAAGGTCTAAAAGTGTTTCGAATATAAAAAGAAATCAATAGGTTCTCAATTTTTGATGCAGCGTGAACTATAACGTACGTCCAGGGTTCTTGTTGCATGTCTTTTACGTGTTTTTTAGAGGTTGAATTAAAATCAAATACTGCCATACTACCCTTAATACTTCGGAATGTGATGTCTTTGTCATAAATATTGAGAAAAGTATGGAAAAACATGTTTCAGATCCCTCAAACCATATATGGAAATGGAGCCGCCCTTATATGGTCACTAATGGGGTTTGATGCTCATCTAGTGGAGAAGCTTGGTACTGCTTCCAAACAAAATCTCGCTGAAAGCTCATTTTTTACATTTATGCATTTAGCAGACGCTTTTATCCAAAGCGACTTACAGTGCATTCAGGCTATACATGTTTTATCAGTATGTGTGTTCCCTGGGAATCGAACCCACAACCTTCTGCGCTGCTAACGCAATGCTCTACCACTGAGCCACAGGAGATATCATTTTTTGAGATATCAACCTCAAATTTGGAACACAACTTCTTCAGATTTTTGGTTTTCATTTTCTAGCAGTTTTAGAGTAAAACATGTTTTGTAAAATATATATTTTATATAAAATATAAATATTTTAATTTTTACATTTTATATTTTCATAAACTTAAACTTCCAGAACTTTTTGGTAATATATTTTTTTGTAACTTTTTTCACCTCTACAATAATCTGGCAAGTGTCTTCTTTAAAAAGAGACCAACCTTAAGTCTCTGCTCCAAAGCATTCTAAATATATAACAATTGAAGTTGGAAATGTCATTTTCAGCCTATACTCAAAAAGTGGAACCGACAGTTTTAAACCAGTTTGACTAGTGACAGCACTGGTCTGATCAACGAATCACTGAATACATCAAATGAAACTGGTGTGTTCTCAGTGAATTAAGATGAATTTTACTCATCAGTATACAATTAAGCTAATTTAAGTTCAAATGAATATATTCACCTCTGTGGAAATGTCATTAAATTGTATTAAATTAGACCAACAAGACTTAAAATGATCTGTCAAAGCAAATAATTATTTAATAAACGCACATTGTAAGAAATCATTTTTTATGATATATCAGAGCTTTTTTGTTTTTGTCAAATTAATGTTCATACAAGATAATACTGGGAGTTTCTGTTGATCAAACCAGTCTCTTTCTTTGTATTAATTTTAAGGCAACAAAGTTACCTACTTTAAGTTAAACCAACAATAATTTTTACAGTGCACTAATGATAAACATCGTAATCATCATAATTGCAGTAATAAATAAATTAAGCATAAACACATTGACTCCTTTCTACATCACTAGCAGGTTTAAATTTCCAGAGAAACAGAATTGGTATAGAACCCAAAATTTAAGCTTTATATTTATATTAAAATGTTAATATATTGAGAAGCATGAAAACTTACATGGTTCTTGTAAGAGTCTTCTCTTCAAATGTCAACTGTTTGTAAGCCACAGCATATATAGTGAGACTAACTACACATTTAAGTAGAAACAAAACTAAAAGTATCTCACACACACAGGTGATTGGTCACTATAGGGCCTATAGTCCTCTGTGTGGAATTCATTCAAAGCAGACTGTCAGAAGATTAACGTACTATAACATGATGTTCAGTGACTGACATAATCTTGTGAATTATTTATTTAATCATTTGCATACTGAATTTAGTATTTAACTTCAACACTGATTTTATTTTTAAGGAAACAGAAACACCTGTTTCTCAGACAGCCTCATGATCATGTGATTTGATTGGTGGTGAAATCAGCTGTTAGAGCTGAACAGTTCACGTGATTGATGTGAAACCGTGACACAACAGGGGCACGCTCATTCTTAAACTGATGCACAATGTATTGCTCCGGTTTCCGGATTGAATGACATGTTTCCTGGAAACAGTGTGCAACAAGGTTTGAGATAGTTTTCTCTTGTTTGGTGGGTTTGTCAGAAATCTCAGCCCAATCAGCAGCAACATGTATATACACCACGTGGTATTAAAGAGACAGCTGCACAATGCAGTGTAATTGCCTTGTCCAAATACCCACACTTGCGGTCTTTGCACTTAACCATTTGACAACTTATATGACGTATTTCCTCTGTTTGGCCCAAATGTTCAAGTGAGGATGAAGACCACAAGTGTGTGTCAAACTTTTCATTACCAGATGTGACACACTTTCAGTGTTGTAAAAATGCAAGTGTTTACATAGCATTTTAATTTGAAATACTTTGCCATTTAAAATCAACTTCTAAATGTCTGTTCAGTAGTCCCTATAACATGACACAATTTTAATTTGTGGTGCTTCTAATTAAGTGATTTAACAACCTGTTAGTCAGCACCCCCATTTTGGGCCTCACAGCTGAAAATGACCTACCTAAATTAAAATGGTAACATTTCCTGACAATAATGTGTTACACACATAATTTAGGTATCTTTGGAAAGAAGACACTCTAGGCTTTACTATGCATCATCCAGCGTTGATAATGCTCAAAAAAAAAAAAAAACTTATAGACACTGAATTACCTTGAAAAATATTTTACCACACTGAATTTTTTTTTTATTTCATAAACAAATACATGAAATAAGTCCAGGAGCAATCCAGAAAAGTAATGAGTTGAAAGCCACATGTCTAATGAGTTTATATTTCAAATTTGAAGAAGATACCATGAAAAATTAGATTCCTGAAATCATTTTTGTGATAATATTTCCAAAGAAAATAAAAGGTTGATTTAGCAAAAAAGGCGATCGCTAAGTTACGCCCCCATCAGATGACAGGTGCGTCACGCGCCGTCACGAGGGAGCGCCAGAATTCAAATAAACAATATTCTGCTTATCTTTAACTTTTTTTTTTTTTGGATGATTTCTCATTCTGTCTGTGAGACTGTGAGCTACAAAACTGTGTTGTTGTTTTTTTACCACCAAGATGCTGTTTTTGAGCGTAATTTATTCCATAACGGACACAAACAATAACTCTCCCTGAAGAAATGAAACTGAAACAAATCAATAACGATCCAAATTACAATGTTATTGTTTCATTGGACTAAAAGTGCTCGATGGAATGTTGTTCCGTGGATCCTTACCTCTCAAACTAAACCAGGATTTACAGCAGTGGATACGTTTGAGAGTCGTTATCAGGATGAATCTGGTATGTACTGCGGTTTTTTATACATGTTTTGATGTGTACTGCTTACACAAATTTAGCAAATACATTCCTTTATAAGCTTTCTATCGAAAAACAGCGATCTTTCGTTGATGCTTGAGGCTTAGACCTTCAAAATGATATATAGTTTGTCAAAATTAACTTTGTCCCACTTCATCTAATCTATTCACAAATGATCACATGTTCAAACAAAGAGCTTTCAGTGCGCTGGCGTCCTGGTGCATGTTAACAGGTTTTAAAGCAGTTGCAAATGTTTTACAAAATAAATATCACCACTACTCATCTTTGCACCAATAAAACGTAAAAATACTGTTTTTATATCCAGGATTTTGACTCTACTAAAGCATAAAAATACCATAATATGCTTGCAGATATTTAGGAAACATGTTAAGTTAACATACTTGTTTATCTGAAAAACAATGCTACAGTCAGTTATTCTCCTTTGAAAATGTGCGGTCCGTCCCGGAATGTCTGTGTTTGTTATGGTTTGTGAAACCCGCCCACTTCAACTATCAACATTTGATATGTTATCTATATTCTATTGTGAATAAAATATAAGTTTATGAGATTTGTAAATTATTGCATTCCTTTTTTATTCACAATTTGTACAGTGTCCCAACTTTTTTGGAATCGGGTTAGTAACATAAAAATACTATACATCAGGCCCGGCGCCAGAGGAGAGAGGAGGGAGGAGGGGGGGGGGGGGGCTTGACTTTAGTTTAGCATGTATAATAGTCTAAGTCATAATGTAAAATAGTCTAACTGATTACTTTTAGATGGAAAAGCTGCCCATAACTCCTGGTCTAGGATCTGTTTTCTTCGTAATAATAGCATAACGACATAGATTTGACAAACAATCCATTGTATCTTCTGCTTTGGACAAATGATTTTACAATGCATTTTCGCAGAGGGGAGCAAAGTAGCCAATCACAGACATGTTTGTTGATTTCTACAACGCAATGGTCAATCAGATGTGTTTAGGTTGGAATCCACGCACTCAACGCTTTTTGTCCAGCGTCGAGTTCTTTCATGCTCGTGACTTCATTAAAAAAAAAAAAAAAGGTTCATTGTGTGGTCACATATATTGGTTAAAACGGAACTTTGTAAGCTTGTGATGAATGAGTGACAGTTTTTAATAAATTTAAAGGAAGCGCTCTTTGCATGCTGTATACGATAATATATTCAGAATTTAAGTAAAACCTGTTTTTCATGCTTGACCACGTACGACACAGAGATAGCTAACTACACTATATAGATCAAGATAATAATTTCAGAAGCACAGTGATGTGATTCTGCAACCAAGCCTGGTTCAAACGCAGGATTTTTGTAAGGAAACGGTTATACATTATTTGTATTGGCTGCCACGCCAAATCATGCACCTGCTTGCTTTTCGGTTTAATTTAAGTGTTAGTGAATTATAGTTAAGTGTTACCCAAATAATGCATTTTGTGCGTTCATTGAAAGAACAATCGGTGTTTGACATCAAAACACCGCGAGAGCGATTCGAAAACATAAGGATTCGAAAACATAATGCGATTCGAAAACATAATGCGATTCGAAAACATAATGTGTTCCTGTGGCTCAGTGGTAGAGCATTGCGTTAGCAGTGCAAAAGGTTGTGGGTTTGATTCCCAGGGAACACACATACTGATAAAACATGTATAGCCTGAATGCACTGTAAGTCACTTTGGATAAAAGCGTCTGCTAAATGCATAAATGTAATGTAAATGTAAATAAGGAGCATCTGGGGCCCGTTTCAGAACTCTGAGTATGTTAACCCTGAAATGAGGGAAACTCTGGGTTTCCCATCTCAGAGTAAGTCAACTCTGAGTTCAAGTTTAAACTCAGAGTTGGTTGAACCTCCTTACTGAAACGGGCCCCTGGTCTCCAATCGCTCACGGTACTTTGATGTCAAACATGTTGATGCATCTCGAACAAGTCTATATTGTCATTTCTCCATTCCGATTGTTCAGTTTAAAACGTGTCTATGTTTATATTTTATCATCAGATATCTGCAGATACACTAAACTACTGCAAGTCTTCTGTTCCAGAGCAATGAAGAGAATTGAAGAATAGTTTTTTATATCAGTTCAAGTGTTAATGCGCACTTTGATTCATTGCATCAAATCACTATGTGCAACATAATATGATAGGAAATTTCTACCATATGATTATAAAAAATAACTTTTATTTTGAGGAAATGTCTGTTTCCGGGACTTAATCGTTTATCTTTTTTACAGTCTATGATCTCAACACAGAGGCTTCAGTAACGCGTTATGGCCACCAAGTGGCATAAATGTTTCATTATAAATTTTGTGCCATAAGAAGTAAATCAACAAATGTTTCCATTCAATGCTCAATAACATATTGAATCCTGTACATACTAAACATCTCTGAATATGTTACAGTTAGTTGTAAATACACACTGTTCTGAAGAGGAGCATCTTCTTTCATATTTCATACATTCAGTGATTTAAACTGTTTCATGTAATGTTTAAACTAATGTTCTATTGTTTTTCTTCTATTAGTCTAAATATAGTGATCTTTTTAGAAATATTTTTACAATCTTCTTTTGTCAGTGATACTCAGTTTGTTTTCACCTTATATTTTTGTGGTTTTAGTAGCATGATCTTATTTCACTCAGTCAATAAATCATGATTATTCATTGTATGGCATTGATGTGAAACCATTTTTAGTTTTTCTGAAACTGTGAGAACAGATCTGACATCATTGCATATATACAGTTGTGTTCAAAGAGGTTGAGTATTGCTAATGATCAGTTTTTTTTGTTGCTAGAAAATGCACAACACGTGATTTCTTAATTTTACTGTTGTTTATTTGATCATAATTTAACAAACAAATTTAAAAAAGACATTTTTAATCAAGCATTATGTACCATACAACAGATGGCATTTATACATTCTCTTGAACTCAGTTAATATGTATGTAGTAATGCTTCTCTAGATAAATATATAATGTGTAAATATACAGTTTAATTATTTTCAACTATATATTTGAGCTCATTCTCTAGATATCTAACCTGAGCGTAAAACATACTACTTGGACTTTAAGTTTGAATACTGATTATGTATGTTAAATTAATAAATGCTGCATTAAAGAAAGTGATATAGCAACATTTTGCTCTTAATCTGAATATCTCTGACAAGCACAAATGAACTACACAAACCTGAAAAATAACCACAACCATTAATCACGGTTTATTTTTCTTTTCTTTATTTTTCATTTACATTTCATTTATAGATGCCTTGCATGACACTCAAGGAACCTTACGATGAAACAATCAATGTTAAACAAGGATAATTACAAGGAGCAAGATTATTGAATGCCTTGTTAGGAGAAGTATTTTAAATGCAATGCAGTATTTAACTGGGAGCCAGTGCAATACAATACTTGTCCAATGTAAGTGTTGTATTTGGGAGTAATGTGTTCAGTTATAGGAGTTGTGCAAATAATTTGTGCAGCTGAATTCTGTACTAACTGAAGTTTATAGTGAAGTTTTGAAGGCAAACCATAAAAACGTGCGTCACAATAATCAATACGGAAGTGACTAAAGGATGAACAAGAATCGCTGTGCTCTTTACCAAAAGAGCCCGACGGAGTCGACTACAGTTTTCTCAAAATGCTTACACAGTTTTTGAAACTATGGCTCAATATCTCAAAACTCTAGACACAAAACCACAAAACACACACACATCTTGCAAAAGCAAACACTTCTTTGAAAACTATTTTAACATCTAAAATGGTATTTATTGCATAGTAACTCTACACACAAACATAAAATAATTAGCCACATGCATGCCACACAGATGTGACAAATGTAAAACATGCTCTCGTGAGTCTTTTGCTTATTCAGAGTGCAGTGGAGCACAGGAGTTTATCACAGCACTCGCACATACTGTACATGCACATATACACTGTATATACAGTATGCATGGCTGTTTTACACAGTTATTCAACTCAACTGAATCAATACTAACTGACTTGAGCTGTAGAATGACACTATTGACTTGTTAGAGCTGCTTTACAGTAGAATGTGAATTTAATACTGAGAAGCTGCTGTGAAACAATCTATATTGTAGCTTATAAAGCACTTTAGAAATAAAGTTGACTTTCTGACTTGGCTTGTATGCATGTTCAGTATAGATAGATACATACAGTGCCTATAAAAAGTCTTCATACCCCTTCATTCTTTTTCACATTTTGTAACGTTGCTGTCTTATTGTCACGGTGCACACAGCAGGGAGAGACGAGGAACACTCAGACGAGGACGTAAACTCAAATTATAGTCTTTAATGACGACATCAGGGTAACACAGGGCAAGGTAGACACACCGGGAATAACAAGTAGACCAGACGAAATGGAACTCAAAAGACAGGACTTACATACACCGGGTAATTAACACAAACACACACACCTGGACACGAATGAACTAATAACGACATGAAACGAGGACAGGAAACTAACCATATATGGAAACAAGAGGCGGGAACACAAGACACACAGGACACAACTCTAACACTTATGTTAAACTTCTTTAAATTACTTTTTTTTCCACATCAATCTACACTCCATACACCATAATGACAAAGCAAAAAAATGGTTTTTAACATCTTTGCAAATGTATTAAAAATAAAAAAAACTTAAATGATTCCATTGCATAAGTAATCATACCCTTATCTGGGACAGCTGAAGTTTAGCTCAGGAGCATTCATATTGCTTGTAGATGTTACTGCACTTCAAGTGAAGGTAACCTGTGGCAAATTCAATTGAATGGATATGATTTGGAAAGGCACACACATCTTAATAAAAGGTCCAACAGCTGAAAATGCATATCAGAGCAAAAACCAAGCCCTGAGGTCTAACAAACTGTATAGCTGTATAGCTCAGAGACAGGATTGCATCAAACCACACATCTGGGGAAGAGTTCAGAAAAATAATTTTGCTGCATTGAAGTTTCACAGAAGCATGTAGTCTCTGTTACCCTTAATGGAAGAAGTTTGGAACAACCAGGACTCTTTCTAGAGCTGACCTCCTGGACAAACTGAGTAACTGATGGAGAAGGGCTTTGGTTAGTGTGGTGACCAAGAACCTGATGGTCACTCTAGTTGAGCTCCACGATCATATGTGGAGGTGGGAGAAATCTACAGAAGGACAAACATCACTGCAACACTCCACCAGTCTGTGCTTTATGCTGGTGTGGCCAGATGCAATCCTCTTCTTGGTGAAGACACATGAAAACACACTTGGAATTTGCAAAAAAGCACCTAAAGGACCCTCAGACTGTGAGAAACAAGATTCTCTGGTCTAATGAACCTCAATTCAGTTTGAAGGGAACCAATTCTGCTCATCTCCTGCAGAGTAGCATCCCAAAAGTAAAGTGTGCTGGTAGAAGCCTCATGCTGTGGGGCTGTTTTTCAGCGGCAGGGACTGAGGGACTCATCAGAGTAGAAGAAGACCTAAATGCACCAAAATATAGCGATAGCCTTAATGAAATCCAGTCCAGAGCATTCAGAACCTCAGACTGGACAGAAGGTTCAGCTTCCAACAGGACAATGGACCTAAACACACAGCTAGAGTGGCTTACAGACAACTCTGGGAATGTCCTTGAGTGGTCCAGCCACAGCCTGGGATTGAACCCAATCAAATATTTCTGAAGAAACCTGAAAATGTGCGTCTGCCACCATCCAACCTGACAGAGCTTGAGACGTGAAGAGATGAGAAGAATGGCTGATCATTGCCTAATTCTGATGTGTAAATCGTGTCGTATCATACCTAAAAAGACTTGAGGCTGTAAAGGTGCTTCAGCTGAGTACTGAGTTAAGGGTGTGAAGACTTATGCAAAGTACTTATTTCCGATTTTTTTTTTTATTAATTTACGAAGTTGTGACAATTCTGTTTTTGCTTTGTCATTATGGTGTATGGAGTGTAGATTAATGTGGGAAAAAAAGTAATTCAAAGCAGTTTAACATAAGGCTGCAACGTAAAACGTGAAAAAATGAAGGGGTATGAAGAGTTTTTATAGGCACTGTAGATAGATAGATAGACAAGTCAGAAAGTCAGCTTTATGTATAAATCATTTTGTACAATATAGATACAATGTAAACAGAAAAGCAAATGGGTAAAATAATTTATTTCTATAAAAAACAAGTAGTTTTGATTGCTAAGTGTTTTCACTCATGATCTCTGTGTGTAGGTCATCAGTAAATGAGTGTGGCATTAAAATAGCCATTTCCCAGATTAAACTAAAGAGCTGTTAGTTCTGAATGTTGTGTGTAATGTAGAGAACTGTGTTTAGAGTTTTGCAAAAACTTTGTTTCACAATATCAATCTTAGAGTTTTATCAAACAAGAGTTTAAAGCATGTAATGTGCTTGTAGTTTTGCAGACTTGGTCTAAAGATGAGGTTTATGAGTGAAGTGGGCCTCCAGTATCATTTTTAGTGACCAAGCAATTTTAAATTAACTAGTTTCTTCTTAACTAGAAGAATATCACAGAGCAGTAAATGTTACAAACTAGTGTGCTTATAATTATGAAAATACATTAAAATAAAATAATATGGTAAGAAACGCCAGATGCAGTATCATGCAGTATAACGAATGGTTTTGTACGGCTATAAATAACTGGAAGTGAATGAAACTGGAAGCTTCACACATTTAAGTTACAGCAGCCGAGCCTGTTATACATGATAAATAAGGTTAATAACTTGACCAAATTTAGCAATGTTTTGTCTTCTTATTGGTTACTTAAATTATTCAATGCAATTTGCAAAACATTTTGAATACTGTAACATTATGTTTGGTATAAAAACATCAAACACTGTTACAGAACATTTATAGTGAACTATATCCAAAACACAAACCATTCCAAATGAATCACATTCAACAAGTGTGTGCCATGTAATAAATAAAAATGACAATGGAATAAATTACAAAATGCAAAACGGCAATATTTAACACTTGAAGTTGTATCGTTGTATTAACCCTGAAACATTGTAACATTGTGCATTGACTTGATGATGTTTTAATGTGCATCTGCGAGTGACCGAACACAAGCAAAGCAACATTCAATCAGTAACACGTGGCCAATAAATGTGGAAAAAATCATCCTATTATTCTGTCTTGTATTAATTTAAAAGAAAAAATAAATAAATATGAATGTCAAAAATCGACTCCCATGGTTCACTGAAAGGAGTCGGTTCACTTCAGCACACTGTAAATGTTGTGCAGAAACATGTTGACAGAATCCTCCGCAGGTCTGCTAGCTCCGAAGGCCTATTTTCAAGGAATGTTCCGACAGCGAAAAAGCTTTTTTCTTTTAAAGGCAACCAGAATCAGAACCAAAAGCAAAGCCAGTCCAACAGGGGAAATCGACAGCTTTACAGGTAGAAGGAGGGAAGCTGGGAAGAGAGCATATATTATTATTATTATTTAAACTCAGTGTTTAAAGATTTTGTAAAGTTTTGAGTCTATAAGGATATCGAAAGGTTATCCATATACGTAGTTTAGTATTAATTTGCTGTTCAAATCATGATGTAACATCACCTGTGTAAATGCTTTAAACATAATATTTCTAATCATCCATTGAGTTTCTCTCACCTTTCATTGTAATTAAGGTTTCTCCTTCAGAGTCACTGTCCATATACTCATTATTGATCGAGTTTCCATCAGTGTCTGTCATTTGTCCACTCTGAATTCTGTTGTTTCTGCTCCAGTCCTCCTTTCGCTCTGAGATTATGCTCCGATGCTGCACTTTATCAGCATCTGACAACTTCAGCTCCTCATCAATTGTCACAGAAATCTCATCTGAGGAGATACAGAAATGCATTAATTATTATTATAATGGTGTCAATATATCAATGCATAAGCATATATAAGACCGAATTAAATCATTTAATCCCTCGCCATGGCAACACCATTCCAGATATGCAAAAATAATTCAAATTTAGGATCCTCAGTATTTTGGCATTGTGCTGACAATGTTTGGTGTGAATTGTATGATTGGAGGAGTAGTTAAAAATTCACAGCCTGAATTGACAATGGCCAAAATATCCGACTTGCTGTTGGTCGTAGCTAATGACTATAAATTATAAAGTTGTCCGGATTGATGAGAACAAAAGAGCCGCCTCCTCCATGCCCATTTCTGAGCTTTTACTAATTTCTGATAGTAGATAATTAGTGTGTCGAGTTTCATGCAATTTAAAACATATGAAGAGCCTCAAAAACACCCAAAAATGGTATCGAGGTTTAATGCGAAAGATTTTGTAAATCTCTCAGTGACTCCTGTTTTGCTTTCTGTGTTGTTTTCAATGTTTTCTACTTTCATTATGGTTTGTCATCATTTGTGTTGTTCAGTTTTCCATTTGAGCCTGATTCTGTAGATACTGAAAGATTTATCAAACAGTTTAGCATCGATTTACTGTTCAAATCATGATGAATAAACCTCAGCTGTCAAATTGATTTTAAAATAATATCTGTAGACATCCACTGAGCTTCTCTCACCTGTGACTGTAAGCATGATCAATATGTTTCCTTCAGAGTCCAGAACTTCATATGTTCCTGCGTCTCTAGTTGTAAACTCATTAATGATCAGGTTTCCATCTCTGATGATGATCCGTTCACTCTGAACTCCATCACTTCTGCTCCAATCTTCTCTCCACCCGGTGCTTCTTCTGCTCTGATGCTGCACTTTATCAGCGTTTGACAGCAGAACATCCAGCTTCAGCTCCTCACCGATTTTCACAGAAATCTCATCTGAGGAGAAACAAAGACATGAATCATTATTGTATTAGTGTCATTTATCAAGGCCATAAGCACACTGATCTGAATATCAAGCTTATCCCATTCAGAGTCTCTATTGTCTACATGCTATACCGTTACTAAAAGAAAAACAGAAAACACATGCTGATGCTTTGAGCAGTTTTGACTTTACCTTGGACACAAAGTTGGTACGTCCTGGTTTGCTCCAGCATTGTCTCATCATTACTGTAATAGACTGTCAGAGTGTATTTCCCAGCGTCACTGAAGCTCAGATCCTTGATGACGATGTTACACACTTCTTGTTGAAATACTCGTCCACTACATTCTTCAGTCTCACAGACAGAGATGATTTCTGACCGACTGAACTCCATTTTAAAAATCTCACCATCCTCATGTTTACATGGCAGTGTGACTTTGTCTCCCTTTATCCCTATCACGGGTTTAGGGGTAGTTCCTGAAAAAAGGCAGCATAATATTCATTGAATACAAAGTATCAGTGAAAGAATAGTGGTGTTTCTCTGTGTTCTCCATAACTGGCATCATTTCATGTTCTAAGAGTTATTTTTGGTCAACTGGATTAAAAATATATAGAAATGAAGGCATTAAGGAGCCAACAATATTAGTAGTGCCACCTTTTGACATTACAAATAATGTTGATAATGTATAAAGCTGCATCAGATGTGTCAGTGCAGTTGTGGTGAATTTCTGAATGAATAAATGATGTGTGAAGACATAAAATGTGACCCTGGACCACAAAACCAGTCATAAGGGACTTTAAAAAAAAAAAGATTTATACATCATCTGAAAGCTGAATGAATAATATTTCCATTGATGCATGGTTTGTTAGGATATAACTATTTGAAAATCTGGAATCTGAGGGTGCAAAAAAATCTAAATATTGAGAAAATCGAAAATAATGTTCTTAGCAATGCATATTACTAATCAAAATGATTAGTAATAATCATCAAGTTTTGATATATTGAGGGTAGGAAATTTGCTAAATATCTTCATGGAACATGATCTTTACTTAGTATCCTAATGATTTTTGTCATAAAAGAAAAATGGATAATTTTGACCCATACAATGTATTGTTGTCTATTGCTACAAATATACCCGTGCTACTTATTTACATTTACATTTAGTCATTTGGCAGACGCTTTTATCAAAAGCGACTTACAATTGGGGAGTACATAAAGCCATTCATCTTGAAGAGGCAATCAGACAGAGGAAGTGCTCGTAACACCAAGTCTCAGTCATTGTTCAAATAAGTACAAGCTAGCAAGGGAAGGAGAGAAAGATAAAGGGAAAGGGTTTTTTTTTTTTTTTTTTTTTAATCAAGTTTAGGATGAAGTCAAGTAGTGCCGAAAGAGATGAGTTTTCAGTTGTTGCTTGAAGATTGATGACTGCTTTTGTGCTCCAGGGACACATATTCTGGAGAATGTCAAAGTCACTTGACTGAGTGATGCAACAGAGAAACAATCAACTAGAATAACTGACACTGAAAACCAAAAATAGTTACAATTTATCAACACAAATGACTGTATACTGACCGCTGAAGAGGCAAAACAGCAGCAGAAGATAAAAGCAGTTCAGGCTGTTGTGAACACAGAAGAGATGCTTTATGTGACAGATAAAGGGATAAATGATTTCCTGAGACTACTTTCACTTTCATTTCATCTGAATATTTCACTTATGTGGATCTAGCACAAAAGTTGTTTGTTACTGGAAAGGCTTCTGTTATGCTGACATTTTTGTGGTTATCATTGTGCTGAAGAGATTACGTTGTGGGTGGCTACATCAATGAAAACTATGTTGCTTTTATTGAGTAAAAACTGTACTAATTCCAGTAACTTTCTTACTTGTTTGTTAAAGATGAATGCTAAAAGTGTATAATTGTTACATGCCTCCCTAGTCTAGAATGAATGAAAAACTCTTCTCTCCTGTCCTAGCACTCCACAAAAATCACACAGATTTGTGTAACTCTCGAGAGAATGATTCATTTGGCAAGTTCAATAAATGTCTGGGACATGGGGAAAACAGTCTCAGTAGGCAGCGAAGGATGTGCCATGCTGGCTATTAATTTTAATTGTAGAAGATAAACAATAAAATTAAAACTAGATGAATTCTAGGGCTGGTACGCATATGGCCATCGGTCTTCTTCGGCAAACAATAATAACCACAGAAAGGCATAACCCCGATAAACTCTTAAATGGCCAACATTAAACACGTAAACTTTATTCTCATTGGTCAAATTCTGTGATGACAAGCACGAGGTGTGTTGCGTGTGTTTATTCTAACAATTAATTTCCAATAATGCTCACAAATCTGTGTTTTATAACAGTAAAGCTTTTTTAGTGTAGTCACACTGTTATCTTGAGTCATTTTTATCAAAAACACTGATAAAAGCATATATACCCACACTATTGGTATTTAGTATATGCTTAACTTTATTCTTGAACAGATTGCGCTGTTGAACGAACTTCAATACTCTGATTTTTATTTTCAAATAACGCCTGTTTCCAGGACTTAACACTAAAGCTGCAGTAAATGTTTCATTATTTTCAATTTTGTGCCACAAGAAGTAAATCAGCAAAGGTTTCCATTTAATTCTCTTAATAATATATTGTACATACTAAACATCTCTAAATACGTTTCAGTGTAGCTGTAAATACACAGTTCTTAAGGGAAGCATCTTCCTTCAATTTCCTATATATTCAGTAACTGTTCATTCCATTAGTCTTGTGTAAACATAGTGATTTCTTAGCACAAGTAACGCTCTCTAGTGTCAGTGATATAGTCTGTTTATTTTCACCTTATATTTTTGTGGTTTTAGTTGTGTAACCCTGTTGAAATCCTTATCATTAGTAAAAGTTATAGAAGTTGGAATTAATAATTTCATAGTTTAATAAATGGAATTTGAGGTTAAAAAGGTTAAAAATCAGTGACCAGTAATGAAGTTGTGATTTTGCTCAATAAGAAAAATGCATATTGTGTTATGTTCATGTTTTACATTTAAAAGGTTAAATATTTTTTAGTTAATAATATTTGTGAAGATGCTTTAATGATGCCGGTAAGAATAGAAAGAAAGAGTTACAGAAATGTTTTGTGAATTTATTTTATTTCTGAAAGTTTGTAATGAGCCTATCAGGGTTGAGGTCAAAGGACAAGGGGAGAAGAGGATCGCGAGACGGAGTGTGTGGACGGATAAGAAAAATGTGGTGAATGTTAATATAGCTAATGCGTCCGTTTTAGTGAAAGTGTTCAACAAGGACTCTTAGATTCACTTTAATGGTGATAATTCTGTCAGTGTGAGTGGCATACTCCGCACACGAAGACTGAAATTAGTGCTTAGTGTTTTGCATGGACTTCACTATCAAGCTAGCGGCCAGCGATCTCGAGTAGTTAAGCCTGTGTGGAACTGTGAGAGTGACGTTGATCAAAGACCTTGACGGAGCCGGATAGCGTTACCGAGAGATGGACTTTGCCCGTATCGTCGACCATGTGACTTTCCTCGTCAACCTTCTCTTCTCTTCGACTCTCTCCATCCTGTTTCCTGGTACTGACGCCTTTGATCCTGTCCGTGCGAGCTTACATCTATATTGAGTATATAAGGTACCATTTGTTTTGTTTGGCCTGTGTGGTGAAGCAGCCATTTCGTTTAAGGCTACAACGTACTCAAGCTACATTCAGGCCTGCATCATTTGAACATTTGAAGGGTATTTCAAATTTAAAATAGAGTTTTGCCGGCTATTTTATTTTCTTGGGCCCTATTGTTTGAATGTGAATTTAAATGCCTTTGTGATCTGAAAAGTGAGTTTATTAATACCTTTTGACTTTCTGACACTTTTTCTAACTAAATCTGTCATATTTTTTATAAAACAGTTGTGGTTACTGACTGATATTTTAAGTTGATTAAGGAAAAAGAGTAATTTTTGAGTTAAATGTGAAAGTATTTATAAGATAAAAGTACTTGAAAGACATTTCATTTCCGTTTAAAGTGTAAATAGTATTGCTTAAATAGTGATTTAGAGGGAAAGAGTATTTCATACAAGGAGTTAATAATTACACACACACCAGTTGAATACTGATACATTTATTAGTGAAACTCACATATTTGACTGAAAAGAAATTTAAAGAACTCAGGATAGCCACCTCTCATTATAGTGAAACAAGCTAGAGAGGCGCTACATAAATTGGAGGCACCGCTGGGATCCTTAATGTGGGTTTTTTGTTTTTTGTACATTTTACATTGAAAATTAGCATTCTGAAGCTTTTAACAGTGCTAACTGATAAGTTAAAATGGACCGGATGAAAGAGCTAGTATCAGAATTAAAAGGATGGTGCCGTGGCGAGGCATTAGATGAGGCTCATGCAGTCATGGTGCTCACTCGAGAAGATGTAGACCCAAGTGCAATAGAAGAGACAATGCAAACAGTGAAGTGTTTGGGACGTGTGAGAGTCAGAGGGCGAATTTTCAACAGTCAACTAAACCGATACTTGGTTTTGTGTGAATGTAAGGAAGTAGTAAAAGGCGAAATCGTTCCCGTTGAAGTGCTTCCTATCTGTGGTGGAGGGCCGTGGCCTGTCATCATAGCGGATGCAGCGCGAGCCAATACACAAGTTGATATGTCTGGAACGCAACAAGCTCCAGGCAAACATGTTGAAGACCTTCGCACATTGTTCCCTGAAGATGGGGCTGCTGCTAAGTCAACCGAGGCCATTCTGCGAGCTGTGAGTGATTTACTGGACAAGACGTCCAAGTCATCAAGTGAGCATGGAAGCTATCGCCGCCTACGAACTTTCTCTGGGATGTTGCCCACCCCCGCGGGAGAAGAGCAGTTTGACCACTGGTTGGGTCAAGCATGGCTCATGGTGGAAGAGTGTGACTGCTCTCACAAAGAGAAGAGGCGGAGATTGATGGAAAGTCTTAAAGGCCCTGCGCTTGACATTGTAAAAGCAATACGAGCCAGTGATCCTGAGGTGAGCCCTGAAGACTGTTTAGAGGCACTAGAGCATGCTTTTGGGACAGCAGAGTCAGGAGAAGAGTTGTATTTTGCATTTCGTTTACTGCAGCAACAACCAGGTGAGAAGCTGTCTGACTTCCTCAGACGTCTAGAACAGTCGTTAAATAGGGTGGTGCAGAGAGATGGTCTCCCCCTTGGATGTGCAGATAAAGCAAGACTTGACCAGTTGTTGCGTGGTGCGATAGCCTCTGATCTGATGTTAGTTAACCTTCGTCTGAGAGAGAGAAGAGCAAAGCCCCCCACCTTTCTCCAGCTGTTGAAGGAAATACGCACAGAAGAGGAATATGAGGCCTCACGAAAGAAGATAACTCCTGTCCTGCAAGGTGGAAATGTAAGGCAGAATGCTGATGTGAAACAGACTGAAATTCAGAACTTGAAGACTGAGATCAAGGAACTAAAGGCCTTGGTGGCTGCTGTCGTGTCTAAGCCAGCACAAGACACGTCAGTTAGCAGTGAGAAAATTTCCCCAAATGCAGTGTACAGTGAGTGCAGTTCGGACAGTGAGATAGCAGCTTTGAAGAAACAAATGAAGCGCTTGCAACAGAAAGTCACAAATAAAGTAGCTGAACCTCAAGCTGCCGTTTCAGCTGTGAATACCTCCAAACCAGTAGCCAGCTCCCCACAACGATCATTCAAAGTATCGGAGAAGCACTTCTGCTATCGATGTGGTGAGAGTGGGCATTTCGCCAGGAAGTGTCAAAGCCCAGAAAACCAGGCTAAAGTTATCAAGAGACTTATCCAAGCTCTGAAGTTGTCCAAGAACAACCAGTCGTCAAGTGATGCCACCACTAATGCAGTTAACTGTTCCGTTAAGGAAAGTACAGTAGACATGCTTGAGAGCGTGCATGTTCCTGAGGGGTTAGTTGGGCCGCCTAGCCTGGTGCCGCTGAAGGTTAATGGACAACCCTGCACTGCTCTATTAGATAGCGGCTCTCAGGTGACGATCATTTTTGAACCCTGGTACCAGAAGTACTTGTCTGATATCCCCATTCAGCCAGTAGCTGGTCTTTCCCTGTGGGGTTTAAGTGAGTCTGGAGCTAGCTACCCTTACCGTGGCTACGTGGTAGTTGATATGGAGTATCCAGCTGAGGTATTAGGAACCAGTCAGACTGTAACTGTCCTAGCTCTCATATGTCCTAACCCCAGGAGTGAAGATAAGATGTCTGTCATTGTGGGCACCAACGCGAGCCATGTTAGACGCTTGGTGAATCAATGCAAAGTCAATGGCATTGATGTCACCAGAACACTAGGTCTTCGTGTTCATGAGGAGGAAGATCAACCTGCTCTAAAGGGTGTTGCAGTCCCGGTCCAAGAGGAGGAGGCGGGCCGTGTCAGGTGGATGGGTCCAGGCCCCTTGGTCTTACCCCCAGATGGTGACACTCAGGTTGTGTGCAAAGTCGAGCTGAGGAAGCCTGTTGCTCAAGAAATCCTGATGATTGACTCCTCACCCACAGCTGCCTTACCTGCTGATGTGATTTTTCATCCCATGGTTGTGCCCAGTGGGGCATTGGATGTCAACTGTTTGAGAATACTACTCAAAAACGACTCTTCAAGAGAAACTTCCATACCTGTGGGAACAGTGATTGGATGTGTGTACCACATTGATTCAGTTGCGACGATTCCCCCTAAGGAGACTGCTTCCTCTGACTTTGATGAGAGCATGATCGATTTTGGAGACTCCCCCATCTCTGAACAGTGGAAGAGCAGATTATGTAAGAAACTGGCTCAAAAGTCTCATGTCTTCTCAATGCACGAGTGGGACGTGGGATTAGCAAGAGGAGTAGAGCACAGAATCCGACTTTCTGATTCCCGACCTTTCCGTCAACGATCACGCCGGCTGGCCCCAGCAGATATCGAAGACGTGAGAAAGCATTTACAAGAACTGCTGCAGGCTGGGATCATAACAGAGTCGCGGAGCCCCTATGCATCCCCAATAGTTGTAGTCAGAAAGAAGACTGGGGCTATTAGGATGTGCATAGATTACAGACTGTTGAATAGCCGAACCATACCCGACCAGTACACTACACCATGCATTGAAGATGCTCTGAATGCTTTAACAGGAAGTCAGTGGTTCTCTGTACTGGATTTGCGTTCAGGCTACTACCAGATAGCCATGTCCGAAGAGGACAAAGAGAAGACAGCATTCATTTGCCCGTTAGGATTTTTTCAGTTCGAACGAATGCCGCAAGGCATCACTGGGGCACCAGCAACCTTTCAAAGGTTAATGGAAAAGGCTGTCGGTGACATGAACCTCTTACAAGTGCTGGTGTACCTGGACGACGTGATCGTGTTTGGAAAAACTCTTGAGGAACACGAAGAGAGACTGCTCAAGGTCCTAGATCGTCTCGGTGAAGTTGGGCTGAAGCTATCAGTGGACAAGTGCCAGATCTGTCTGCCAAGGGTCAAGTATCTGGGGCACATTGTGTCTGCCGATGGAGTTGCCCCAGATCCAAACAAGATTGAGGCCGTCACTGCATGGCCCATGCCAACAAACTTGAAGACGTTGCAATCTTTTCTAGGATTTTGCGGTTATTACCGTCGATTCATCCAGAACTATTCTGAAATTGTAAGACCACTGACTGAACTCACAAAGGGATATGCTCCGACTCAGAAGAGAAAGAAATATGAGCAAGATGTGAACAAAGTCTACTTGAAAGAATCAGAAACGTTCGGGGAAAGATGGGACAAATCCTGTACAGATGCGTTTCATCACATAATTCACTGTCTGACACATGCGCCTGTCCTGGCATTTGCAAATCCACAACGTCCATACATCCTGCATGTGGATGCCAGCTTGAAGGGTCTGGGTGCTGTGCTTTACCAAGAACACCCTGGAGGCTTGAGACCAGTTGCCTTTGCAAGCAGAAAAGTCAGCTCTGCAGAAAGAAACTACCCCATACATCAGCTGGAATTCTTGTCTCTCAAGTGGGCAGTAGTCGACAAATTCCACGACTATTTGTATGGGGCAAGATTCACCGTACGTACTGACAACAACCCCCTGACGTACGTGCTGTCCACAGCCAAGCTCAATGCGGTGGGGCATCGCTGGCTAGCTGCCCTATCGACGTACGAGTTTGATGTGCAGTATCGCCCAGGCCGACAGAACATTGATGCCGACCTGTTGTCCAGGAACATGTCAGAGGAGGATGACAATGGCTGGGTGACTATACCTCAGTCTGGAGTGAAAACCATCTGCCAGAGAGTCTGCATCCCAGAGTCTGCACGTAGTACACCAGTCGGTGTTGCTCAGCTTGGAGCATCTCCCCACTGTGTTCCTGACCTGTATGCGTTTCCAACACACATGGAGTTAAAGTCCCTGGAACTCATGTCCAAAATGAGTCTCAGAAAGGCTCAAGAAGAGGATGAAGCCATTGGACCGGCCATCCAAGCCATCAAGAGTGGGCACTGGCCAGAGGAGGGGGACATGAGTCCTGAGTTGTCCAGATTGAAAAGAGAAGCTGGGAAGCTGTCAATGAAAGATGGATTGCTGTACCGGTACACTAATAGACCATCTGGAGATGTGGTCAATCAACTCATCCTGCCAAGAGAGTTCCGGGAGATGGTTATGCAGGCCATGCATGATGACGTGGGGCACCTTGGACAAGAAAGAACTGTTGACCTGCTCCGAAGTAGATTCTTTTGGCCTAGGATGTCGAAGCAAGTGGAAGAATACATTAAGAACTGTGGGGAGTGTGTCACTCACAAGACCCCCATACAGAGAGCTGCTCCATTGCACCAGATCGTAAGTCAGGGGCCTATGGATTTAGTGTGCATGGACTTTCTTTCCATGGAGCCTGACTCCAAAGGCATAAGTAACGTGTTAGTGGTCACGGATCATTTCACGAGATACGCCCAGGCTTTCCCAACTAAAAGCCAGAAGGCCCATGTTGTGGCAAAGGTTCTGATGGAGAAATATTTCATACATTATGGACTGCCTTCAAGGATCCATTCGGATCAAGGAAGAGATTTCGAGAGCCGTCTGATCCGAGAACTGTTGACCTTGATGGGGATACGCAAGTCGCGGACAACGCCGTATCATCCGCAAGGAGACCCGCAGCCAGAAAGGTTCAACCGAACTCTGCTCTCTATGCTTGGTACGTTAGGCCGGGAGAAGAAGCGTACGTGGAGTCAACATGTGCCTTACCTGGTCCACGCGTACAACAGTACTAAGTGTGATGCCACAGGGTACTCACCGTACCATCTAATGTTTGGCAGAGAGGCGAGACTTCCTGTTGACTTATGCTTTGGAACGTCCCCAGATGGCATAGAAGAGGCGTCTCACACCCGATATGTCACAAAGCTGAAGGAAGACTTGAAGCAAGCTTACAAGTTAGCCTCTGATGCTGCAAACCAACGTCACCAGAGAAACAAAAGGTTGTATGATCGCCGAGTTACCTTTCAGTCCATAGAGATCGGCGACAGAGTACTGCTCCGGAATCTAGGCTTGAAAGGCAAGCACAAACTGGAAAGCAAGTGGAGTCCTGACCCGTATGTTGTCGTTGGGAAGATGCCTAACCTACCTGTGTTCAAGATCAAGCGGGAGAATGGAAGGTTAGGGACAAAGACTATACACAGGGACCACCTTCTTCCGATTGGACAGCTGGTGAGAATGCCTTTCACTGACCAGGATGTTGATCCGCCTGAGAAACCCAAGACCAGAGCAGACACTCGTAAGAGAAGTCAAAGGGACTCCAGACCAGAGATTCAAGAGTTACAGGAGTTTTCTGATTCGTCTTCTGACATGGAGTATTATGTCACTCACCGTTGCAATCGGAGAGAGCCTGTCCCGAGGGTGCTAAATACTGCTATGCCAGTAATTGAATTAGAAGATGCCCCTGAAACAGAACATGAAAATGATTCGGGCCCAGAAGAGGTTGAACAGAACTCTGAACCAGGACCTGAGGATGAGGAGTGTGATCCAGAAGTAGCTCTGGAAGAAACTAGTGAAGCTGAATCGGAGTCTGAACAAGAAGTAGTATCTGAGGTCCAGGAGGATAGAGTGCAGCCCAGATCTGAGCCTAGACCCAAGAGAACTGCCAAGCCAACTATTAGACTTACCTATGATGAGCCTGGTAGATCAAGGGACGAGCCTTTGACTATTGTACACAGAGGGATAGTCATTAAAATAGGAAAACACTAGACAAACTAGTTATTATGCCCTTATGACTCCTTTGTTAGTTTATTAATGCCTGATGAGGACACACAGACATTTAAAAGGGGGAGGGTGTAACCCTGTTGAAATCCTTATCATTAGTAAAAGTTATAGAAGTTGGAATTAATAATTTCATAGTTTAATAAATGGAATTTGAGGTTAAAAAGGTTAAAAATCAGTGACCAGTAATGAAGTTGTGATTTTGCTCAATAAGAAAAATGCATATTGTGTTATGTTCATGTTTTACATTTAAAAGGTTAAATATTTTTTAGTTAATAATATTTGTGAAGATGCTTTAATGATGCCGGTAAGAATAGAAAGAAAGAGTTACAGAAATGTTTTGTGAATTTATTTTATTTCTGAAAGTTTGTAATGAGCCTATCAGGGTTGAGGTCAAAGGACAAGGGGAGAAGAGGATCGCGAGACGGAGTGTGTGGACGGATAAGAAAAATGTGGTGAATGTTAATATAGCTAATGCGTCCGTTTTAGTGAAAGTGTTCAACAAGGACTCTTAGATTCACTTTAATGGTGATAATTCTGTCAGTGTGAGTGGCATACTCCGCACACGAAGACTGAAATTAGTGCTTAGTGTTTTGCATGGACTTCACTATCAAGCTAGCGGCCAGCGATCTCGAGTAGTTAAGCCTGTGTGGAACTGTGAGAGTGACGTTGATCAAAGACCTTGACGGAGCCGGATAGCGTTACCGAGAGATGGACTTTGCCCGTATCGTCGACCATGTGACTTTCCTCGTCAACCTTCTCTTCTCTTCGACTCTCTCCATCCTGTTTCCTGGTACTGACGCCTTTGATCCTGTCCGTGCGAGCTTACATCTATATTGAGTATATAAGGTACCATTTGTTTTGTTTGGCCTGTGTGGTGAAGCAGCCATTTCGTTTAAGGCTACAACGTACTCAAGCTACATTCAGGCCTGCATCATTTGAACATTTGAAGGGTATTTCAAATTTAAAATAGAGTTTTGCCGGCTATTTTATTTTCTTGGGCCCTATTGTTTGAATGTGAATTTAAATGCCTTTGTGATCTGAAAAGTGAGTTTATTAATACCTTTTGACTTTCTGACACTTTTTCTAACTAAATCTGTCATATTTTTTATAAAACAGTTGTGGTTACTGACTGATATTTTAAGTTGATTAAGGAAAAAGAGTAATTTTTGAGTTAAATGTGAAAGTATTTATAAGATAAAAGTACTTGAAAGACATTTCATTTCCGTTTAAAGTGTAAATAGTATTGCTTAAATAGTGATTTAGAGGGAAAGAGTATTTCATACAAGGAGTTAATAATTACACACACACCAGTTGAATACTGATACATTTATTAGTGAAACTCACATATTTGACTGAAAAGAAATTTAAAGAACTCAGGATAGCCACCTCTCATTATAGTGAAACAAGCTAGAGAGGCGCTACAGTTGCATCATTTTAATGCAGTCAGCCAGGAAATCACAATTGTTCATTGTGTGACACTGATATAAAACCATTTCTTGCTCTTCTGAAACTGTGAGAACAGATCTGACAACATTGCACATATGCAGAGGTTCAGCATTAGTAATGATCATATAATTTCTTAGTTTTACTGCAGTTTATTTGATCAGAACTCTCAAGAAACACATTTAATATTAAATACATTTTTATTTAATATGCCATAAAACATAGGACATTTATATTTTCTTCAATACATTTGCTAATATATTGTGTTAGACTGTAAAATATAGCAGAAATAGAAGTTATTTAGCTGATGTGTGATTCATGACAGATGAGTCTTTGGATGCGGTCCATCCTTTTTGCCAACCGCAATAGTGAATGATTCCTCCTGCAACGACTGTAGCCAGAAAAAACACCAACACAGCCAGACCAACACCACCGAACATCAGTGCTTTCATAGTCACTCCACCTACAGACAGACAAGAATTATTCATGTACAACAGAAAGTGTTACCTGATAACTAGAGCAGTTAAAACATGAACAATGATTTAAACAACACAACACTCTGCTTGTTACCTGTGTTGTCAGCTTCTTCTATTGTCTCTTGTACTACAATAGGACCTGTAAATATATGATAAATGTACACACACTGTTTTTAGTTGTTAGTTGTATATAGAAGACAGTTAATATGAGCTTCTGTAGTTTTGAAGTTTTGATGTTTCATGGCTTTTAGGATTTTTTTAATATATTTTTTGTATTTGTGGTATGAAAATTTGTTCTGGTATCCAGTATAAAAAGGAATATGAAATATTCATTAAGTATAAATATGAGGTGGAAAACTGGTTTTATTTGAATGGAAAAAAAAATCAGTATCACTGAATCATCTGAAATATATTCACTTATGCCAGCAAAACTAGTTTCATGGATTAAATAATAAAAATAATTGCTCTGTAAGGTCATGGGTGGCTCATCTGACCCATTCCCCAACAAACAAACACACAATGTGAAGATATGATATAAAAACTGAAATCTGTTACCCTCGATCTCTAGTCTGATGTGTTTCTTGAAGAACATCTCTGGAGCGTCAGACTTTGTTCCACAGAAATAAAGACCAGAATCTGACTCTGTTACTCCAGAAATAACCAGAGAGACTTTAGTGATCCATGTGTCTGCAGTCATTTTCAGGCGAGTAACATATGGATTGTAGTTGATCAGGAGTTTTCTTCCTGTTTTGTCTTTCTCTGCTGCTATCAGTAGCTCGAGTTGTTCAGATCTGAGGTGATACCAGGCGACTTCATATTGGTTTCTCATGCTGCAGTTTAGACGGATGTTTGCTCCCATCTGAACCCTTAACAGATCAGAAGATCCTCGTACTGTCGCTTCTGAAGAGACATTTTAAGATAAGAAAACAATCATTTCATGTTAATGACTATTGTGTTTGAGGTTGATATGTTAATATAGTAATGTTTGAAATAGAATATATTTACCACTGGACGTGGTTTGCGTAGTCCAAGAAAATACACAGAAGAAGAAAATGATTTTCTCCATTGTGTCTGTCGTTCATAAAGTGTTGTGATTAACACTTTATGAACGAAATGGATCCAGCACAATGGAGTGTAAATGAACCACAGGAACTTTCCACTTCCTTTCCCAGCAAGAATAGTCTCTGTATCAGATCAATTCTTTGCATCAAACTTCTAAGGAAACTCTTCATGATTTTACTGGATGTGCTCTATTTGCTTGCATAGACACTTGGTTCAATGTTTGTGTAGATTAAGTCCATGGATACATATTGAATAATCATTTTGACCTTATTATAAATTAGTATTTTATTTATTTATTTAGTAAATATTGACACTTACACAGACAACAGTTCTATCATATCAGTCTCATGTTAACACGTAATGTTAAAGTGGTATGGTTGCAGAATGGTGCATAGGTATTGTTGTTTTTTGAGGGAGGAAGTCATGTTTTTCTAAGGTAATGTGGGACAGGAAGCTTATGCTGCAATTTTGAAGAAGTCTCAGTTGCTTTCTTTGAACAACTTCAGTGATCAAAGGAAAGAGTCAAAAAATGTTTTTTAAAATAAACCAAGTCATTTATTAAGGTATGTTTACATTTACAGAAAGTAGAATGGAACAGCATACTGCACAGACAATGCAGATTTTCCCTCACATTCCCTGAGCAAATCAATGTTACCCTTATGAAAAAGAAGTTTATTCAAGTGTGCTATTAGTATACTTCTACTTTTAGTATAGTCTACTTTTTATGTACTTCTCAGAAAATGACATGTAAGTATACTTGACTTATACTTAGAAAAAGTCTAAACATATTTGAGCTATACTTTGCACCTAGAATTAGTGGTGGGCAGAGCGAGGCTTCGTGAAACACTGAAGCAGTCGAAGCAAACGTGTCGAGGCTTCGAAACATCTCGACACCCGTCTCTACGGTGACACCTAGTGGTCACTTTCAAATATTGCTCTGAAACAGCGTCGACAAAGAAACAGTTAAGCGAATTGACAAGTTATAACGTATGTTGTGTTGGTCAATCCATCAAGTGTTTTGGGGGAGTGGTTAGTGTGCTCGACTGGAATGCTGACTCCTTGGGTTCGAATCCTGGGTGAAGCAGTCATCTTCACAAAATTATAATAAACAATTAAAATGTGTTTTTATTGTTCTGTTCTTGTAAAGTGTTGAAACATCGGTCTGACGTCTGAATGAACTCTTTGTGAATAAATAAGTGTTATTTTGGTAATGAAAAATAGACAATAAAATACATCAAGCTACAATGTCTTAATTTTTTTTTTTACATATAGCTACAGATTTATTTAAATTGTTTAATTGTTCTGCTGTTGATGGGCTTAGCCTACTTCTTTTTTTTACATAGAATATCTCCATCCTTTGAAAAAATCCTCTCACAAGGGACAATTATCTGTCAATGTCTATAGCCTATCTATCAATATCTTAATAATAACTTTTAATGTAGCCTAAATATAATTAACCAAATTACACTATAAATATCACTATATCGCAAAATCTCTCTCCTCTCACAAAAACCCACGAAGTGAAGATGCGGTAACTCCACTTTTATACTTTGTGGGAGTTAGGTTGAGACAGATGTGCAATTGTGTGATTTGTTCCCGACCCTGTCAATCAAACACAGAATCGGCAGGTATGCCATGCCTCCAAACACTTGTGACACGCCCCGATGCTTCGAATCACCTTAGTCACGTGACATGGGTGTTTCGAATCACGCTTCGGAGCAGTGTTTCGAAACATCTGCGCTTCGGGATCTCGACACCGTGTCGAAACGTCAGTTTCACATCTGCCATCCCTACCTAGAATCAGTGTTTTCATTGTTATATGGTAGGGGACGCTAGTTCACATCTTCTGCACAGAATTTCCAAAAAAACACAAGTGAAGAAGAAACTGAAACAACAGATGCTTCCACATGTAAACTAACAAGATCATCTGACATAAAACAGCATCAAAACTGTGTAACATTATGGAATAAAATGTTGACCAATGAAGAGGTAATAATGATTGTCAAGCTTTGGGATGTTGATCAACTCCATCTACATTTTTTTTTTTTTTCGTGTTTTTTCAGCTTTTTGCTCAAAATGTTGTTTATTTCTTATTTTTTATTTATGAAACTTACCCACATTCAAGTGTTTTAAAAAAAAGAATGCATGAAACAAGAATAAAATGTTTACATGCAGATACCCTGTTCTTTCTTTTGATGTTTTGTATGTTCAGATATTCGTATAATAAATCTATACAAATTAATACCTAATAGGGACATAGTAGTATACTTTAAGTATGACAAAGTTCACTTAAAAAAATGTACGAGTATACTTGCAGTATAAAACTACTAAACTATTAGTTTACTGAGACTATAAAAATGCTACTACAAGTATTTAATTAGTAAACTAGTTCACTTTTAGTATAAAGTGCTAAAAACATTGATGTAAACTAGTTGTGTACTCAGTTTACTACTGTGATATTTAAACTACACTTAAAAGTATACTTTTATATACTAGAAAGTGGGCCAATTTAGTCCCAAGGAGTATAGAAATAGTACACATACAAGTATACTACTTGTTCACTGATATTTGTATACTAACTACATAAAGTATACTTGAACTTTACTTAAGTATACTTAATAAAAACTCAAACAAAAGAAAAAGACAGCAAACCTTAAATTTCCCCAACAGTGAAACTCTTGCACACTGTCTCGTATTTAATTCACATGTACTTTTACAGGATTACTGCTCACAGAGGTCATAGAGCTTGATCTGCAATATTCATTCACTGCAGCCACAAACAATCAAAACCTTCACAGTCACAGTGAGGTAAGAAGGACTTTAGATATATTTGATCTGAAACACCGTTTGGTACAGTTTAGTAAACAATGCCACTTCTAGATTGTAAAGTAAATAACATTATTATTAAGTTCCATATCAAAATATATTATAAAAGCCATTTAAAAATACTATATCAAAAGCAGTTGAAAAAAGCAGCCCTTTTTCCAAAACATTTTGTACATTATTTTTGTTCTAATTCATTTTGGCAGGAACACAGACAATTTAATACAAAACATACATATTGACAGGAACAAATTCAAGCCAGATCAGGGTCAGTGCAAATCAATACAGTGTTCTCATAGGTTATGTGATATTTGAAAATACATTTTGAATATTAATAATAATAATAATAATAAATAAATAAAAAAAAAAAAAAAAAAGTAATTTAAAAATAGTTTAGCATATAGTGTTCCTGTGGCTCAGTGGTAGAGCATTGCGTTAGCACCGCAAAAGGTTGTGGGTTCGATTCCCAGGGAACACACACAGTGATAAAACATGTATAGCCTGAATGCACTGTAAGTCGCTTTGGATAAAAGCGTCTGCTAAATGCATAAATGTAAATGTAAAATAATAATAATAAATCAAATGCTACATTACATATGAAACCAAAAGGACTAGTAGATGGACATAAACCACATTTGTCTGCCTTGAGTCCTTCATTCAACAGATTGATTCAGGAATGATGTGTTGACAGGATCCTCTGCAGAGATGCAAACAGGTAAGAGGGGGAGGGGGCATGCTCCATGGATAAAATGTTATAAAAGATAAAGTGCCACGCAGGTTATTTAAGACAATATTGGCTGATTAGACCTAAAATGCAAAATGTTTCTCTCTCTTCCCTGCTCCCACATCTCAGACCTCAAATATTACCCTTTTTTTAGTTTAGTAAAGAGTAAAGAAAATACTATAAAAAGCTTAATATACAAAACTAAAGTTTTATCACATTCAGTTGAGATCATCACAGATTCTGGGGATCTGGATTCTCCTGTACTCACCCCTGTATGTAACCTCTGCGCCTGTAACAGAAGTGGCGGGGCACAGATGGTAAGTAAAATAACTATGTTTATTAATATTGCACAGAGGAGTTCGTGACTGATGGGGCGATGATGAACAGGTGAGTAGAATCGTCTTTAGACTTCTTTCTTGGAAACTGGTGGAGTGAATAACTTGAATTTCTTTCTTGCAGATGATCGGGAGAACAGGAGACACAGGAACGCAGCACACACCTCAGGAGCACGGAGACCAGAGAGAGCATGGAGCCAAAGAACACTACGGAAAAACAAAGGAGGTCAGTCATGCAGGTAAGTATAGAGTCAGAGTGTCCTCTTCATATGGACAAGACAAGACAATGATGGTGACTGAGGTGTGTGCTTAAGTACTTGGCTGGTGATGAGGTAATTAGCTGAGTGACAGGTGCAGGTGCTCAAAACTCAGGTGAGAGTGATCTCTGTGATTGGGTGGTGGTGGAGCCTGGCTGATCCGTTACAGCGCCGACGTTGCCTTATGATGACAGTAATCACAATCACAGCCAGAAGCAGAATGGTGCAAATTGGCGCAATCCATTTCTCTACAGCAGGAAGGAGGAAGTGGGAAGAGAGCACAATTATTTCAAATGTTTCTCTTTTTTTTTTTTACTCGCTGCATAAGATTTCGTAAACCTCTTAATAGCCCCATTCATACAGTAATTGTTTCTCATGGGGGCGCAAGTTATTTTCACCATTTACAGCGGGTAGTCTGTGATTTTTATTTTTTTTTCTGTCCAACTCGAGAATGTCAGTGTTTCTCTCACCACTTCCCTGTAAAAATCCCTGGCTGAATTAACTGTTTTTTGACACACAGCAAGGCCTTGAGGTAAATTAAATAGTTTCCAAGAAGAAATCGATTCAAAATTCAGTCTCTAAATCCTGTTTAACCACTGCTGAACACCATACCATAACTGTTGTACTTTGCTGTAATTTGCATGCATATTTATTTCTGAAATGCTAGAAAATATTTACAAGAACAGTATCTCATAACCTCTCCACCACAGCAAGTGGGAGCAGAAAGAGAAGAAAAGCATTCGAAATGGGTCTATATTATTATCATTTTACACAATAATAAGAATACATTTGTAAACAAAATAAATTTTACTTACTATGTTGTTCCATGCCGTCTAGTCCTTCTGTTCTATATTCTGAAGAGGATATTGAGAGGTCAGTCACACATTAATCATCAATTTGCTGTTCAAATCATGAGGAATAAACCTCAGCTGTCTAAACATTATAAAAATAGTATTTTTAAACTTCCAAAGAGGTTCTCTCACCTGTGACAGTCACTGTGATCAAGATTGCTCCTTCAGGGTCCAGAACTCTGTATGATCCTGCATCGCTGGCTGTAAAATTATTAATGCTCAGGTTTCCGTCAGTGTCGGTCAGTCGTTCACTCTGAACCCCGTCACTTCTGCTCCAGACCTCCATCCACTCTGTGCTGGTTTTGCTCTGATGCTCCACTTTATCAGCATTGGACAGAACATCCAACTTCAGCTCCTCACCGATTTCCACAGAAACCTCATCTGAGGAGAAACAGGCAAACACAGGCATTTATCATTATGGCATTTAATCAAAGCTATAAGAACATATTTAGGATCGGGGGACAAAATGTAGTCATTTAAAAATTCAGCCATATTGGAAAAGCCTATACTGATGACCACTAACCTGACTACTAGTCGAAATGTGTCCCATTTAGTGTGTATGCTGCTGTTTATGCAATACTAACACAATTACTAAGGAAAGCCAGAAAGCACATGTTGCAGGTTTGTTCAGCTTTAACTTTACCCTGAATATGAAGTTGGTATGTCTTTTTTTGTTGCACCTTCTCTGTTGGATCATTTGTGTGACTGAATCTCAGGATGTATTTTCCAGCGTCACTGAAGCTCAGATTCTTGATGACGATGTCACAGACTCCTTCTTTACATATTCCTTGTACATTTTCCGTCTTTTTCTCACATTTTCCATTCTGACAGTCAAGGATGCTTTTTGAACGTCTGATTAAATTAATATTTTTATTGTTCTCTTGCAGGGTGATGTTGCCTCCCTTTTTTCCTGTCACAGATCTAGAGTGCGCTCCTACAGGGGGTATTCCTGCAAACAGACAAAAAATATATATAATTTAATTCAATACAAAGTATCAATGACTGGTGTTTAATTGAAGTCATCATAAACTATTCTGGTAGAGTTATTCTAGTCCAGATTTAAGATTTTATGATTTAACCTTAAGACCCGAGACAAAAGTTTTAGGAAAAAAAAAAGTTTTTTTCATGTCTTTAAATTGAGCATTTAGAATAATGTATAAAAAAATGAAAAATTATATTTCATTCATAAGTTATGCTATGTCCTCGTTTGAGGACATCAGGACTCAATTTCTTTGAAAAACTAAAAAGACATGAATGAACATGTATGGGCAAAAACAATTGATTTTTTTTAAATCACCAAAAGAGTGGAGTAAGAGTGTAAGAGTGTCACTAAATTAATTTCAGACATTTTTGAAGACCAAGGAGAAGGAGTGGTCATGGTGAAACATCCAATCATTTGATATCTCTGAAAAGCCCTGAATGTGCTCTGTACGGGACACCCGGACTTAAAACTGTGGCATGTACAGTCTCAGATAAATTCACTAAAATATAATGTCCTCATATGAGGCCGCAGGGTCTTAAGGTTAACCACTTGAAGCACAAAAACTGCTGCTTCAGCTCCTCAACAACCTAAACTAGGCCTGGGTTTGCACACAAGTGACACCATGACACAGTTGTGGTAGGCCTCGACAGTACCAATGATGAAATACTTTACAGAGATGAAGTGTCACAGCTGGTTGGTGGTGATAGGGGTGGGCGATCTTCCCAAAATATCACGATCTATATTCAAAATAGCAAGATCTGAACATAACTATAAAAAAACCCCTAGTATTAGGCAATCAGCGATTTCAATGAGGGGATGCATAATCGGCACAACGCCGGCATTTTGGGTGTGTGAAACCGCTATTTTTTTAAACTGGGTCCCAGAGTGGATAAATCTGAAATGGACGCCCTTGCGTTTTCGTGTGTACAGCCAATCCGTATATTTTGTGAAATGATGATGTCATCAGCCCACGTCTCGCCCCTAGTCAGACACCGCTATGTCACGTAACAGCAACAAAAACATGAACAAACACTGAACGACTGTCTTTTTATTAACTAACATTAGGGCAGCCGTGGCCTAATGGTAAGAGAGTCGGACTTGTAACCCAAAGGTTGCAGGTTCGATTCCCAGGTCCGGCAGGGATTGTCGGTGGGGGGAGTGAATAACCAGCGCTCTCTCCACCCTCAATACCACGACTGAGGTGAGACCCTTGAGCAAGACACCGATCCCCTAACTGCTCCCCGGGCGCGGCAACATGGCTGCCCACTGCTCCGGGTGTGTGTTCACTGCTGTGAGTGTGCACTTGGATGGGTTAAATGCAGAGGACAAATTCCAAGTATGGGTCTTCCCTTTCCCTTTCCCCCTTTAACACAGATTAATGAATGTATTGCTTCATGTTCGTTTGTATACCGCACGCAAGGTTTATGCACATAGTCCAAGTCGTCTTCTCTGTTTTTAGTGTATCTCTGTGGCAGAATTACAGCGCCACATACTGGTCTGGCATGTATACTACATTGTTTTGTGTCGGTTTCGTGGAGACGAGAAAAAAAAAAAAAGATTGGATAGGTAAAGATCTGGCTTCGTGTGGACGTAGCCTCAAAATGCTTTGATGGACACGTTAATTGAATATTCATTGTTAGGCATAGGCCTTGGCCTATTATTATTCATTTATTTTATTTTTTTGCTTTTCTTAAATATATTGGGGCCTAACCTGAGAAAAGGGTCCAGAATATTCCACTGTGTTCCTAATTTACATAGTTGTAGTTCATAGGTGGGGATTATGTTTATTGTGAATGAGTGCACGCGTCCTGTTTATGAATGATTAGAATTCATAAACATAAACACGTTTAACTATCATATCTGATGTTTATGAAGCATTTGTGAATTTGGAGGAGAGTTTTTCCGGGAAGGTCTATATTACTCATATTTACGCAAGCTTCATGTGTTATTATTGCATCCTACAAAAATACTGAGGTGCAAATAGTATCTACCAATATAAAGTATAGATAGCATAATTACTATTTACACTTATTGCAAACATTGCTGCTGGTCCAGGAAAGCATTATTGCAATCATGTGATGTAAATCCTGTATGATGGAGGATATGTAGGCTACAGGTGATCATAGACATTATGCCCACATTATGCCTCTGAATTATTAATCCAGACCTGGTTGTAGTGAACTCCTGAGCAATGTTTATAACTGCAATTAACTGCATAGATAACTCAGGGAAGACAAGGAGTGTTGTTGTGGGTGGGGTCACTGAAAATTAAAAATGGTTATGATTTATAAATAAAATAATACTGACCGCTATAATTGACAAGAAAAAGCAGAAGATTCAAGCATCTTAACCTGAGGAAAAATACAGAAGAGCTGTTAGGCTATATGACAGATACCGTTTTATACAGTGATAAAATGCTTACCCATGTTGTAAAATACTATAACTGAGCATAATACAAAAGACTCTAAACTTTCAATGTTAGTTTTATTCATAGATTCAACACGTGGACTTCAAATAAAACAATAATCTGAATCTTGGGTTTAATAAATGATTTTTGTCTAATCTTTTTGCTGCTACGAATCGATCCGTAGTATGTAGAACAATATAATAATTATATTATTAATAATCCCACTAAACAAAATATCATCATCATCATCGTATGAGACTTCAGCATTGACACGTGACTCCTCTCGCTTTAGGCTTCACTCATTTAGGGTTTAGTTTTCACACAAACGGAAATAGCAGACAAAACACACAAACTTTATATTTAAAAGCATGAACACTTACATTGTCAAAGCTCTGCATGTTCTGGCGTCAAAACATCGTAAATCACTGCAAGTGTAGAGAGAACTAGACAGTTCAGTAAACTACAGTGACGTTCTGCTTTACTTCACTTTCTCTAGAAAGAACTTGGAAAGTACACAGTCATCTGCTCTCATCTACTCAAATTGAAATTACAATCTTTTCTTACCATTCACGTGATTTCTTCAGATTAAGATTAAGACCCCACACCCGTCACCTCCCTCTCCTCTCCGCATCGTTTTAGGACACACTTAAAGAGGAAAACACCATGACAGGTGTCGATTTAAAAGTATGCACATTCCTACGTTATTTGTAAATTAAATTCCTCTCCAATCCTTCTTCTATAGCTTCAGGTTTATCGAATGCTAGAAACAGCTGCTGTTCCATGTAAAAACCGCAAGTTACGATATGATAAGTAATATTCAGAGGTAGAGATGGGGATTCCCCCGGTCTAGAGTCTGGGAATCTACGTCACTGGATTCCCCATGTTTTAGGTCACGCTCAGGAGCGCAGTGTAAACACATGCAAATCACCACAGAAAACTACTATTAATATTTTTTGAAAACCACCTTACACACACTTAGGATAGAACGGACTAATATGTAAATCTCTTTAAATAAAAAAATCGCTCTGTGGTTTGTCTGAGAGGCTGCAAATATTCATTATTCAGTCTCCTTCACTACAGTGGTACTGATATAGGCTAACTGCTCAAACACTTTGGTTAGCAAAACCATGGCTATTTTTTAAAGGGGCGAATACATAGCTAGATCTTAAAAAGTGGATCATTTAGCATTGTTATATATCACAATTGCCCAGTAAATCTGCTCAGTGTAAAGAATTAAGCCATTATAGAGGTAATATAACTTACTAGCTGCTTTGAAACGTATTGTGGATGCTATGCAAATAAATAATGAACCGAGTTGAAGACTCTTTACTATTAGAGATGCCGAATGATGCAAGCGATCAAATAAATGAATGAATGAAACTTAATCCTTACAAACAAGTGGTTAGGGATCAAAGAGCTGCCACAGATAAGATTTCCATATATGATTTTCTTTTATTTGTAGTGTGAGGGCTTACAGTTTAATGCAAATCACTGTATATATTAAATCTACAGAGATCAATTATTAAGCCATATCTTATTTGAGTTGTTACCGAGTTTCAGTTTAACTTTCATCCCAGTTCCGTAGTGAATGTTGACATTTTATAGGCTATTATTTTACGTTTATGTGATTGAAAGATCTCGTTGGAATGATTAACGCTTACTGTATCAACATAGCATTAATCAAAAGCAGAGGTATTTAATGCAGACATTGATAAGGGCTATGGCATCTATTAATGTCTGCAGGAAATACCTCTGCTTTCAGCTTTCTAAGGCTGAAAAAAGTACGTTGTCACTCACACCGGCCGTGCACAGGGCTATGGCAAATGATGTAAAGTGAGCCTTAACCACTCCAACGCGATCTTAAGTAGAATAATAGAAACATTAAATAATATCAACGTCTATATTCACTATATTATCCAGTCTCCGCTGTAGATCCCGTGACTTCAATTCCCAGAATGCATTGCCGTTGTGACGACACATTCCCGTGTCTCTGCATCGACTGAATTATTATTATTATTTTTTTCATTATTTTTTTTTTTATTCCTAGTGAATAGGAGTTAAAACTCCCACCCGGGTGACACTACTCCAATAACAGACCATGCAAAATACATAATAATAATAATAATATCTTTAAAATATAGCCAAGTAACGTTGCAAACAACAATAAAATCAGAGAATGACTTTAAGTGTAAGCAACACAAGTATACGGAAAACAAGGTATCGTTTCCTATTTTTTTCCTGATGTTTGTTATTATTTAAAATTTTATACACATTTTTATTTATTTTTATTGTTTTAAATTTACTACTTAAGTTAGGCATGCTGACAATAACGTCTTCAGCATTGTCTATGACCAGATGTTTAGTGGACTTTCAAAATTTGCTTTGCTTGAGAAAGCATGAAAATATATTTCATATGATTTAGTCGAGTTAGTTTTGCATGAAATACAATATCATTTTCAGCAATCCAGTGCTTGAGCAAACTTTCGCGGACAGCTTACCTCGTATGGGATTAACTTTGTGCCAATTAAAATGAATGTAATTATTCAAGAAACGTATGAAAATATAAATTGAAACGGAATAAAATGTCTTTGAAACTGAAAAAAATAAATAATTGCATGCAAAATGTTTGACTTCGTTTTTAATACACTGCATGTTTTGCAATGGTTTTCTCCTCTTTCATTCGTTGATCTGTACTTACAAATACGCTTCCAGAGTTTTCATTTATGCTTCTAAAGTTTTCGTTTATGATTCTGAAGTTTTCGTTCGCCCTTCTGGCACAAATCTCTTGTGGGGGCGGTGCTAGCAGTGGTGTGTTCTCATTGGCTACTGAGTTTTTGATTGACAGCTTCTTGACCTGGAAGTGAAGAAGTCAGTGTTGTTGTGTCAGTGTGGACAAGCCTCTCTTAGCAGCTTCCTATTTCATTTTAATGATATAAAATAATATATAAATATTTTTATTATTATTATTTTATCAGTATTGTTCTGCTGCTATGCTACATTGTTGAGATGATTTCTTAGGAATAGCACAGCGAATGATACCATCATCATCATCAATCATCGTCGTTATCAGGATACTCACGGTAAGTTGTCTTGATTTAGCCCAATCATTACTGGACCTGGTTATCTACATACAGTTATAGCCTTCAATTAGATAATATTTGCTTCGATTAGTTCATATTTCCCCCCAGCACACAAGAGTAATGTACAGTACTACATGTACTGTATCTGACAATGACCGATGATATTTTACAAGTGCACTGTCAGTCACTGCGCTGTCAACTTTGGCAATGTAAAGCCTTTTTAACCATGCTTTTTCTGTGTCCAGATTTGACTAATAATAATGCAAAAATGGTCACTTCAGATGAACTTTTTTTTTGGGAGGGGGACTCTTGCTCAAAACAAACTTTGACAAAAAGTATAGTCTTTAATATTGCCTAAATATATATCCAAATGCTAAACCTTATACATACAAATAATTATGATTGAAATCAGTTTCCAGCCACTATACACAGTCATGGATATACAGTATAGGGCTATACAGCCATCTAGTGGTTACACAACGGTATTACAGATGATAAATGGTGCATAATTGTGATGTATTTATTACTAAGTTAAAATTACTAATATATATCAAATTAAATAATTATATTGTGTATTTATTTGTTTGAAATATTTTAAGTTTGAAATGTGTCATGGGAGTTCAAAGCAGCTGGTATTGTTAGACTATAATGCATCTTTCTCAATTTCCAGGGAGTGGAGCAACCTTTCCATAAACAAACTTCTGATGCTGACCCAGAGGATGCAGTGGTAGTACCAGAGATCCATTGCCCTCATCAGACAACAATCTTATCTTGTTCAGACACATCACCTTTGAACGACTGGGATCTTGATCTTCAGACACCTGATATTATGCAAATATTTTAATTTCTTTGGAGCTCTAGATTAAAACAAACACAGTTCACACGTACACAAGAGGTTGCACTTTATTCTTATTAGTCTATGCTGATCTTGAATTAGCATACCAACAGCATATGATTGTTAAGGGGGGGATAGTTCACCCAAAAATAAAACTTCTCTCATCTTTTACTCACCCTCATGCTGTCTCAAATGCATATTACTTTCTTTCTACTGGACAGGTAAACACAAATTAAGATTTTTAGACAAATAATCCATCTCTGTGAGTCCTAAAGATGCTTTAAAAACCACACACAGTGACCGTGACAGTAATCCATCTGAACTTAGTTTAAATCAATATTTTTTTTAAGTAAAACGACAGATAAGAAAAACACTAATAATTTAAACTTCTGACTATTAACAATCGCTTCCGTTCAGCTGTCATATGTGCATGGGTTACAATCCACTTGTGTCATTTGGATTCTCAGAGATGGATTATTTTCTTAAAAAGCTGTGTTTATGTCAAGAAAGAAAGTCATAAACATCTGGAATGGCATAAAGGTGAGTAAATAGAGAATTTTTATTTTTTGGATGGACTATCCCCATAAAGACTGATATTGCACTCCATTACATACCATACTCATTCACTGTTTTGCAACTTATACTGTAACAGGAACTGTTGAAAGGATCATTGCAGTGTTTCAAACATATAATGAATTTTAAACATATTCTGTATACTATGTTCTTGTGCATTTTGTGTAATAATGTAAATGATGAGAATACAGTGCATTACATGTATACTATGCAGTTAGTGTTTTGTGGATTCTGGTCTTTCCTGTCACAACATAATTGCATCCAAGTCTTTCACTTTGATACTTGTGTATATGCTATAGTGACAATAAAGAATATAAATTTATTTGAATTATTTCATATTTAATTTACATTCAATCAACAGGTTTATAAAAGTCACACTTGAAAGAGTTGATGATTGTTAAAAATGTATTTCCAATTTTAAATGTTAGATGATAATGTTAACTAAATAAAATAACTAAACAAAATTATCAGCATGATAAAAACAATTAGCAGCAAGAACATTGTTTTGTGTGGAATATGTAATAAAATGAGCTGATTGTCAGGTTGGAGTGAGACTTTCTTGACGTCTGAATATATCACACATATATATGATAGTATTATCTTTCAAATGTAACAGCTCAACCTAATTAGACACTACAATGCAAAAGAATCATGAGCAATAAACAAATATCCTACGAGAACATTGGACATTATACAATATTTCCAGTATTATATACAGTACTTTAATAATGGACCCTCAATATGATCTTCTGTTTCTCTCGCGCTCCTAAAAGCTTATGTTGACAGAGTAGTAGCAACAGATAAATACAGATTGAATTCAAAAACAACAACTCCTAACTTTATATCATTAAAATTAAATAGGAAGCCGCTAAGAGACGCTCACATCCACACTGGGGGCACAACACTGACGTCTTCACTTCCAGGTCAAGAAGCTGTCAATCAAAAACTCAGTAGCCAATGAGAACACACCACTGCTAGCACCGCCCCCACAAGAGATTTGTGCCAGAAGGGCGAACGAAAACTTCAGAATCGTAAACGAAAACTTTAGAAGCATAAATGAAAACTCTGGAAGCGTATTTGTAAGTACAGATCAACGAATGAAAGAGGAGAAAACCATTGCAAAACATGCAGTGTATTAAAAACGAAGTCAAACATTTTGCATGCAATTATTTATTTTTTCACTTTCAAAGACATTTTATTCCGTTTTAATTTATATTTTCATACGTTTCTTGAAAAATTACATTAATTTTAATTGGCACAAAGTAAATCCCATATACCTCGCGCATGACATCACGCGCATACCAGTAAATCACTGAGAACCCAGAGGAGTCATAACAACAGAGCGGAGGCGAGTCAGCCGCAGAGATTCCGCGGAGGTAGATTTACAGGAAGTTACAGTTGTATATTACTTTTTTTTTTCCCCACAAGTCCTAGAAGTACCCAATCAAACAAATGAGACAAAAATATTCCCTTTGTTATTTATTTATTCAGGAAAAAAATATTTAAAACTAATGGGGGTTCCTCTTATGGTTCTACATAGTGCAATTTGACAAAGATGCTGTATAGCACTGATAGATGCTGTATAGCACTTTTAGCTGATTCTTGAAGATGGATGCTTGGATTGAGTTGGGCAGGTCATTTCACCAGGAGGGAACATTTAATTTAAAAGTCTGTGAAAGTGATTTTGTGCCTCTTTGGGATGAACAATAAAGGGACGTTCATTTGCGGAACGCAAGCATCAAGAGGGTACATAGGTCTGAAGTAATGAATTTAGCTGTTATTTAGCACTTAAACCACTTTTAGTGCTATTTAGCACCATTTGTGTTTAGAGTGTATACAGTACAGCATATACACATGTGAATTATGTTATCAGAAAACTGGAGAACTGAACACATTTTGCATGGTCAGATTATTATCTGTGCTCAATGGATAAAACAAGGAAGCTGTGCAGGGTTTATGGCTGCTATAAATTTGACAAGATGGCACAAACATTCAGAGGAAAGCTTTAATGTTTAAGTGAATTTGATACACATTAGTCATGGGAGAAGCTGGAAACGGAGCCATCAATCATAAACTTTCTGCTTCCTTTGCTTGCATGTTATTTTTGTATTTTATCACAGGTGTGATATTATTTTAGGGAACTGCACTGCATTTCAGCCAGATATTCCATTTGGGGGTTGTTTATTAGTGTTTTAGTGATTAACATTTATATTTATTCATTTACCAGACACTTTTATCCAAAGTGACTTTTACATTAGGGTCAAAGAGATTATATAAAATGTCCATGAAAATGAATGAATGAATAAATAAATAAATAAATAAATAAATAGTTCTTTCTTTCAGTAATGAAAAGTGTACCTCTTTAAAATGCATGTGAATTACAACAAAGTGCACCAGTTACCATACATTGATCCCATCTTGTAAACTCAGATGTGGATACGGATGGCAATTAAATTACTACATGACCTTGGTGTTTGTCAAGAAACAGTAGGTAATTCAGACATCGATTTTTACACAAGTGGTAGGAGAAAAATACAGATATTCTGGATTCAGACAGCAATAAAATCACAGACTAACCACTGTAAATACTAAAAATAACTTACATCCCAATGAGAAATAATTACCTTCTGAATAGGGTGTAAAACTCATAAAACAGCACCTGGATAACCTACGGCTTCCAGGATCATAGGTCACATCACAATATGGTAGATACAGCACATCTGGATTACATTCATACCATACAGAACATCGTTTTTAATGGTCATGACGATGGTGTATCTTTGTTTTTAAAAGAGGCAGAACCACCAAAAAAACACCCATAAAAACACAGGCAGCCCAGCCGGTTCAATCCAGTGCTCTGGAGAGGTAAGGAAGATGAATTTTAGTTTTAAGCTCACTGTTTAAATATATTGTAAAGCTCTCAATGCCTCCTGTTTTACTTACTGAGTTGTTTGGATCCATTCTGTGAATGAGGTTCTGGAGATTCTGTACAAGATAATAAAAGGTTGCTCAGTTCAAAGTGAATAAGAATAATGCTTAAAAAAATAATCTTTCCATATATCCTGATTTTTTTCTCACCTTCAACAGTCACTGTGATCAAGAGTTCTCCTTCAGGGTCCAAAACTCTGTATGTTCCTGCATCATTGGCTGTAAAGTTATTGATGATCAGGTTTCCATCTCTGTCATTCAGCTGATCATTTTGAACACCATGGCCTCTCTTCCAGACCTCCTTCCACTCTCTGCTTCTTCTGCTCTGATGCTGCACTTTATCAGCGTTTGACAACAGAACATCCAACTTCAGCTCCTCACCCGATTTTCACAGAAATCTCACCTGAAGAGACAGAAAGACATTATTTTTAATATTATTTTCTCAATCAATCAAGGCCATGAGCACAAGTTTAGATTCATGAAACCAGATGCAATCATATAAAAAAAAATCATATATATATATCATATATATATTGGTGACCACTAACCAATATAATTCAGGATGCGTCCCATTCACTGACTCTGATGGTTAAGGTCCAGCATGCAATACCACAAAATTAGGAAATCCAGAAAGCACATGCTGATGGTTTGATCAGTTTTGACTTTACCATAAATATGAAGTTGGTACTTCAGCTCTGTCAGAGCATTTCTGTAATTGAATCTAAAAATGTATTTCCCCGCATCACTGAAGATCAGATCCTTGATGACAATATGCAGGGAATTTCCACCATTAATCCACAAATTTCAACAAAAGAACTTGACTCAGAGGTGCAACCGAAAAACAATTGACAAGAATAGCTCTTACTGGAACTGAAAATCAAAACAACAGTCATTTCATTTATATATATATATATATATATATATATATATATATATATATAAAAAATGACACTGACCGCTATGATAGATGAAACAAAACAGCAGCAGAAGAGTCGACCTGATGAGAATACAGACAGTTACATACTGTAACAGACACACATAATAAAGACATTCACACAAGAATAAAATGCCTTGCTGAGTGATACAATGCTATGATTGACCATGCACCACCATACAGTCCATTACAGCTTTCTGTTTCAATTTTATTTAAAGATTTAACCTATGTGGAAATATCCGATAAGAAACATCAAACTCTAATCTGAATGTTTGGTATGAGAAATTATGTCAGTGTAATACTCAAAACGATCAACCCAACATAGAAACAACAGGTGTTAGATATTCAGTGACCTGCCGCCAAACAATCTTCTCGTCAGAGAAATCAATAGAAAAATGTAGAAATGAAAATCATAATAACCGTTACCATCATAATCAGGCTAAAGGAAGCATTCATTAACATGTTCACTCATTTAAGCATCAATAGCTGGTTTAGTTTCCCACGATCATAAACACAACAAAACATACAATTTGGATTAATATTTTAAGACATGAATACTTACATTGTGAAAGTTCTGTATGGCTCTCTTGTTCTAGCGTCAAAACTTCGTACATCGCATGTTAGCGAGACTTCAAACAAAACTGAATGCATTACAGAGGTGGGCTCTGAAACTGGAAATATTGGTGTTTCCCACAAAAAGGAGCAAAATATGATTAGTCATTTTTGCCCTCTACTGGTTGTTCTTTTAAAGCAGATCAGAATGAAGGAGCTTTTTTAGCCAAGTATGCTTGCTAGGAATTTGTCTTGATGACAGAAGTTTCCATTGCACAGAATGACAGCGACAAGACACAGATAAAAAAATAAAATAAGCGAATTGAAATAAATACAATATACAAAAATAGATAACACATGTATGTACAGGTATGTCACAAATGCAAGGGAATGTGAATAAGAGTTGTGTGCATGCCAAATATAAGAATAAGTAGTGTTGTGTATTGCACATGATTATAAATTTGTTCATAAACGTTCAATGCACAACACTGTTCTGGTGCTCAGTGCTAGCGACACCAACCAGTCAGCACCAGTTCAAAGATTTGGTAGCCAAATCAGACCTCCCCAACCATCCCCCCAAATTGCATTACCAAATCATAAGATTACTCAAGTTTAGTAACTTTGATGTGTTTGGTCATTTAAAACTGTAATTTGATTACAATGCATTTAGAATTTAACTTTCTCATATTTTAAATTTTAAATAAGCAACCTTACATTTATTTTATTAATCTCCAACATTAATGATGCATACATGTATTACGGGTAGCTCTTTAACTACACTGGTTTATTATTTATCATGTAAACATACTTTATTCTTATAAAAATACCCCTAAACGCATGAAAAGCCATAATCTTATATTTATTAGCTTCATGTTTCATCTGTGTTAGTCACTGGAAGGTGAGAATTGTGATCACACAGTATTGATTGATGGATTTGCAGGGAATCATCATCTCAATAGTCATCACTCCCAAGAGAATGAGGCACTTCTTCCCACCTACAAGGAAGGAAATACAACCTCTTTCTGGCACCCAAAAGTGTATTAACAGTCTTCTATCTACCAAGTTAACTGGGTTTTTTCTGAGGTCATGTATGCATCTTTTACTCAGATTTATTTTTGAGAATTTGATGTCTTGTATTGATTATAAAAGTAAAGTTGGTCGGCTTATATCTTAGTAGTGGTCGTGATCTCTGACTAGAGATAATGTTGCTTTATTCAAGTGTGTACAGATCTAAGGAGACTAAACCAAACCTCAAGAAGTGCAAGCCTCAAGAAATGAACCACTTTTCAACACATCTGGCTTCAAAGCTTCATGAAGCTTCATCTCGCCACCACTACCTACCCAGTGGGGGTGACCCCCTGTCTTAGGTTGCCCTCTGTTTGGCCAAAAGAGAATTTTACACTTCATTGAGAAATAGTCTCATGCACACTGGTTACCATTTGTTGTCAATTCAAAATCTTGAACTTTTTTTTGTTCTTCAACAAACTCAGGTATTTTCTGCAGAGCTTAGCAGATGTGGACTCAAGAACAATCAGAGCCAGAGTTTTTTAATATACAAATATGAAAGTAAGTGACTGTCTTATTGAGTGAGTCATTGAGTCATTCATTCAAACAATTAGATCAGATAGCTGATTCAATTGCTGGAAATGGAAAAATGCGGTTTTACAAATAGAAACGTGGCTTTCAAAGGAAAGATTGCTATCAAATAGCACACAGGTTTCTAACTGATGATGAAGAATTGACAGAGCAGCCATTAAGTGTTCTAGGTTATTACATGCGGAGGTTTTTGGTCCGATAATTAACACCTCTGTTATTTTTTATTTTTTTTATTTATTTTTTTTGCTGTAAGAAATTACTAGTCATCCAGTTTTTAATATAAACTATGCATTCCATTAGTTTTGCAATTGGATATGCTTTGTTGGGCCAAGAAGAAATGTGAAAAACATAACAGTGAAAGCTAACATCTTATTTGTAACAAAGGAGTTACAAATAAGAATTTACAGCTTTAGCTGTATGGAGTATACATAAGACTAGATAATAATCTGAGATATCATTGCTCTGCTGCAGAATTTCAACACCATTAACATCAATTCCATGTAACAGTATTAAATCTAGAGTATGATTTCGACAATGAGTATGTCCTTACACGAGTTGTCTAACCCTAATAGAGTTCAGAAAGTCTATAAATGCTGATCCCAATGCATCTTTTTCATTATCAACATGGATATTAAAATCACCGACATTTAAGACTTTAACTGCATCTAGCACTAACTCTGAAAATGGAAAATATGACTATAAATTGTAGCAACACCTCCCCTTTTACCTTTTGGTAAACAGGCATCTCTATAGTGTGATATCTAGGTGAAAGAGTCTCTGTGCTGAGAATGAGCTTATTTCTGTGATGTGAGGCTGCTAGCAGACGGTTGGTTTAGCCAGTCTGTCTGCTTCCTGACCTGGGCCCCAGTTAGTCAAGTGCAAACTCTAAGACTGTGCCATATTTCTAGAGAGAAGAACGGCACCACCCCAGGAGGGATGAAGACCATCTCTTTTCAAAAGGTCAGGTCTGCCCCAAAAACTCATCCAATTGTCTATGAAACCTATGTTATTCTGCGGGCACCACTTAGACATCCAGCCATTGAGTGATGACAGTCTGCTATGTATCTCATCACCCCGGTAAGCAGGGAGGGGGCCAGAGCATATTACAGTGTTTGACATCGTACTTGCAAGTTCACACACCTCTTTAACATTATTTTTAGTGATCTACGACTGGCAAAGTCGAACATCATTAGCGTCGACGTGAATAACAATCTTACTGAATTTACGTTTAGCATTAGCCAGCACTTTTAAATTTGCCAAGATGTCAGGCGCTCTGGCTCCCGGTAAACATTGGACTATGGTGGCTAGTGTCTCTATTTTCACGTTCCGTACAGTAGAATCGCCAATAACTAGAGCACTTTCACCAGGTTTCTCAGAGGGTGCGTCACTGAGTGGGGAGAACCTGTTTGATGTTCTGATTGGAACGGAAGAGCGGTGTTTTGTCCCACAATTTTTTTTTCTTTAAAAAAAAAAAAAATTAAATAAAAAAATGGGACAGTCACGGCCTAATGGTTAGAGAGTCAGACTTGTAACCCAAAGGTCGCTGGTTCGAGTCTCGGTACCAGCAGGGATTGTAGGTGGGGGGAGTGAATTTACAGTGCTCTCTCCACCCTCAATACCATGACTGAGGTGAGACCCTTGAGCAAGGCACCAAAGCCCCAACTTCTCCCCGGGGCGCCGCAGCAAAAATGGCTGCCCACTGCTCCAGGTGTGTGTTTGCTCACTACTCACTGCTGATTGTGTGCACTTGGATGGGTAAACTGCAGAGCACGAGTTCCGAGTATGGGATGCCATACTTAGCTACAAATCATGTCCTTTCCTTTAGAATATACCGCCTCACAGTCACCCAGTCGCCCTGTCACGGGGGAACCAAACAATGTTCAGGACTTGGAATGCTAATGCACTGTGTTACGATCGTCTAGGGCCAGCCATAACATAAATTAAATGTGCGCTCACTCCCAAGATAGCATCAAGCAAAAAGCAAATTTGTTAACAAATTTATAATGAAAAATAGTAACAAAGGGTACAATTTCAGGAGTGGACAAGGTCAAAATAACAAACAAAAATGCCTAGTTTTAGTATACCCTCTAATTAAATTCCCTAACCAAAATAAAACACACAAAATAAAAATATACAACACAACTTCCCTAACTCCCTTAACTCAAAACATAGAACAAACATATATATACAAAAGAACTGGTGTCACACTTCCTACTTCCCTTAAACTAAATATTTACAAATATAATAGAAGCTAACTAGAACAAAAGCAGATTTCTCAAAGCGCACACACACACAATCACAGAGGAACCCAAGTCAAAGCAAAACAAATGGCACACATTCGCCTCCTAGAATGTTTGGGAAGGTCCTTTTCACAGGAACCGGAACCAGACCAATAAGGAGGCGGCCAATCAGGATCTCAGGATCTCCAATTAGGATGAATGCAGACCACACCTTCTCCTGCACAAACACACTCAAAATACATACACATACTTCGGCAGACCAGAGATGTAACACCCCCACCCTTAAAATAAAACATCATAGTTTTTTTTTTTTTTAAGAATGGATCCGTGAAAGTGGGTCAGCAATCACGTTTTCAACTCCTTTTTTTATACTGGATGTTCAAATTAAAATCTTGACAAATTAATGCCCAACGCATGAGCCTGTGATTTGCATTTGACATGCGTTGAAGAAAAACCAAGGGATTATGGTCAGTGTACACTGTAATAGGTTGTACACTGGACCCAATGTATACTTCAAAATGTTGAATGGACAATAATAACGCAAGAGCTTCCTTTTCTATGGTACTATAGTTCAATTGGTGTGTGAGAAAAAACTAAAAAAAAACTAATCGGATGTTCGATTTCAGCATCATCCGCCTGAATTTAAAACTGCACCATCGCCCATGCCACTGGCATCAACTTCCAACTTGAATGCATGGTCAAAGCGAGGGGCGGAAAGTACAGGTGCACTACACAGTAGCAAAATCAATAGCAAAACCAATAGCAGTTTAGATTAAAAAGTGAATGCTGTCAAATTAATTTGTTGGATAATATCAGAAATATGGTGAGAATTAAGTTATACTGTATTTTAGCAGTTCAAGCAACAGAAAAACAGAGACATAGAGAGTATAATTAAATATGGCATTACGGTATGGTTTGGTAACCTCACAATTCAGGTAAAGTCTAAGCTTACACGCTTGTTAAAAATGATTTGTCCCTTGAGTCACTATATGAACAGTCGGTCCTTAGGGAAGCACATCAAATTTTAGCTAAATTATGTTTTATTAACAAGGTTCGGGAGGAGCACAATCAGATAAACAACTAATTTGGCGCAGGTGCAACTCGTTTAGCTAACTATCCTAACGAGCACAATACGTGTGTGTGTGTATATATATATGCAGCCTGCCTACCTCTGTCCAATGACAGTTTTCCAGCATTCCTCCTCCACCCCAACTCCTCACCCCTAATCTGTTTTTATCCCATATTAGGGATAGGGGGAGTTCTCTGGGTTCAGGCCATATTCCAGGCTCGGCGCCGTCCCCCAGGACAGCACGCCAAAATATGCTTACTATTTGCTATCAGATTAGATGTAAGGGTGAACTCGTGAACCCATTGCATGTACTGCATACAGAGTATGAGTTGTTGCCTTCTGGAAGACGGTATAGATTTCCAATGTGTAGGTAGAATCATTTTAAAAAGTCTTTTATACCCATGTCAGTTAAAATGTTAAATGATGAATGATTGTCTTTTCAGGGTTAGTATAGGAATTATGTGTATATTGTGTGTGTGTGTGTGTGTGTATTGTTATTTATGGATCCAATGGCTGTGTCAATGTAAACACCTTGAGTCCAACACAAATTTCCCCTTTGGGGAAAATAATGTGTATTTCATTTCATTTAATCAAGATTTATGTGCCACAGAAGATATTTACATTTAGATTTTCTTTTGAAGACAGTTTACATGTACATATTAGTAACTGTGCATCTAAAGAGCCAGACACTTTAATACAAGACCTGCTGGTCTAATGACATAATAATGAATGGTCTAATGGAAGCATGTGTCTGCTTGAATTGTCTGTGACAGAACCTGTTTGCTGTTCTTTTTGAATAAGGACATTGGCTCAATCTCTATATTAAATTAAAAAGCTTAAAACATTATACTCTAGCTTGGTATTGATATTGAATTATGTTGCATTAAAACGGTAGCAGTAATAATACTTTTATATTTAACTGAATCTCATTGACAAGCACAAATGAACCACAGAAACCTGAATAATAACCACAACAATTAATGACAATTAAGTTTCACTGGTGCTGAAAAAGGTGACATTTGCCTTAACATCTCTACAGTTTTCTGTTTTAATTTGTCTTAACTTAAACCAATGCTGATTTAGCTGAGAGTGCAAAGCTCAGATTGTAGAATAAAGCACATAAATGTGTCATTTAGCTCATTTGTGCTGAATCAAAGATGAATGTTTGGCTGCGGCCCATCCTTTCTGCCAACCGTGATGGTGAATGATTCCTCCTGCGATGACTGTAGCCAGAAAAAACACCAACACAGCCAGACCAACACCACCGAACATCATCACACGCTCCATCAGCGTCACCTCCTCTAACATCAATGTCTTCTCTTTTGTAGTCATTCCATCTACAGACAGACAGATACAGAAGAAATATTCAGATTTTAACCAGAAAGTGTTACTTGATACTACAATAAGCGCTGGATCTCCACTGCACAGAACGTGAAAAATGAAATGAACGACCTACATATTACCTGTGTTGACAACTTCTTTTGGTTTTTCTGTTACAAATAGACCTGTAAATATATGATTAGTTTATCAAATGCACATACACAAAACTGTTTTAATTGTTGGTTGTATTTGGGAGAGTGGGTTAAGATGAGCATCTGTAGCTTTTAATTTGTTCTTTATGCAACTGACATTTCAGAGCCTTTTTCAGATTAAATACATAAATAATTGCAATTATTCACTGTGTCCAAACTTTTGATGTCTATATTTGTGATCTACAAATTAACACACACACACATATTTATCACATAAAAGCATTTTTCCCACCCATGTGCTGCTAAAATCATATATCTCAGAACAAAAACCATGTACAGATCTTATTTTGGCTGTCTCATCTGACCCATTCCTCTTATATAGACAAGTTTGTAAAGACATGATGGAAAAACTGAAATCTGTTACCCTCGATCTCTAGTCTGAAGGGTTTGTTGAAGAACATCTCTGGAACGTCAGACTTTATTCCACAGAAATAAAGACCAGAATCTGACTCTGTTACTCCAGAAATAACCAGCGTGACTCTGGTTACCCAAGCGTCTGCAGTCATTTTCAGTCGAGGGCTGTTTGGATTGTAGTTGACCAGGAGTTTTCTTCCTTTTTCATCCTTCTCTGCTGCAATCAGTAGCACGAGTTGTTCAGATTTGAGGTGATACCAGGCGATTTCATATTGGTTTGTCATGCTGCAGTTCAGACTGATGTTTTCTCCCATCTGAACCCTTAACAGTTCAGAAGATCCTCGCACTGACAAAACTGGAGACACATTTATAAAGATAAAAACAGCTCATTTCAAACTTTTAATAGCTATTGTATTTGAGGTTGAAATGTTAATTTTATTATGTTTGAAATAAAATATATTTACCAATGGATGTGATTTGCATAATCCAACAAGAAAATACACAGAAGAAGAAAATGACTTTCTCCATTGTGTCTGTTGTTCATAAAGGTGTCAAACTGCAGGTTTCATCTCAATGCAGAGACCCTAAACCACAGTGTTTCCACTTCCTTCCTGAGCAATGTAAAGCATTGAATAACAGTGTCTATCTCAGATCAGGTGTTGCATCACCGGTATTACAATTATCACTATTTCTCTTAGTAATTCTAAGCAATTTGTACTTTGTCTACTTTAGACAAAGTCTACTTTAGACAAAGTCTACTTTGTCTACCTTTACAATCTGTCCCGTGGCATCAAAAATGCAAAACGGTCACATGCTCAAAAAATCAATAATCACTTCACGGACAGCAGAGACACACGTAGCCTGTGGCAAGCCATTCAGACCATCACTGACTACAAGCCCACGCCACAGGCCTGTGATGATGACCCATCCCTCCCCGATACACTCAACCACTTTTATTCACGGTTTGAAATGCAGAATGACACACCTGCACAAAAACTGCCCACACCTCCCAACGACCAGGCGCTCTGTCTGTCTGCAGCCGACGTAAGGAAGACCCTATCCAGGATTAACCCACGAAAGGCTGCGGGTCCTGACAACATACCTGGCCGTGTACTGAAAGACTGTGCTGCACAGCTGACGGATGTCCTAACAGATATCTTCAACACCTCGCTGAGCCAGGCAGTCATCCCCACATGTCTAAAATCCACAACAATCATACCGGTACCAAAGAAATCACCTGTGTCCTGTTTAAACGACTACCGTCCCATAGCACTGACCCCAATCATGATGAAGTGCTTTGAGAGGTTAGTCATGCAAAAAATCAAAAACAGCCTCCCCAACACACTCGATCCGTTCCAGTTTGCATACCGTCCAAACCGCTCTACGGACGACGCAATTTCCTCTACCCTCCACCTGGCTCTTACCCACCTAGAAAACAAAGACTCCTATGTTAGAATGCTGTTCATTGACTTCAGCTCGGCATTCAACACAATAATCCCACAACAGCTCATAAACAAACTAAACCTGCTGGGCCTTAACAATTCCCTCTGTAATTGGATCCTGGACTTTTTAACCGGAAGACCTCAGTCAGTCCGTGTCGGCCACAACACCTCGAGCACTACCACACTAAGCACAGGTGCCCCACAAGGCTGTGTGCTCAGCCCGCTGCTCTTCACGCTGCTGACCCATGACTGCACTGCCAAGTTCAGCTCCAACCACATCATCAAGTTTGCTGATGACACAACAGTGGTAGGTCTCATCAGCAACAACGATGAAACGCACTACAGAGAGGAAGTGGCACAGCTGGCTGAATGGTGTGGCGCCAACAATCTGTCCCTCAATGTGGAGAAGACAAAGGAGGTTGTGATGGACTTCAGGAGGAGGAACTCCACTGACCACACCCCACTGACCATCGACAGCTCGACTGTGGAGAGAGTCAGCAGCACTAAATTCCTGGGGGTGCACATCACGGAGGATCTCACCTGGACCACCAACACCATGTCACTCTCCAAGAAGGCACAACAGCGCCTACACTTTCTCCGCCGGCTGAAAAGAGCAAGTCTCCCACCACCCATCCTCACCACATTCTACAGGGGCACCATTGAGAGTGTGCTGACCAGCTGCATCACTGTCTGGTACGGGAACTGCAGTGCTGCTGACCGCAAGACCCTCCAGCAGACAGTGAACACGGCTGCAAAGATCATCGGTGCCCCTCTCCCATCCATCCTGGACATTTTCCTTGCACGATGCTCCAGCAAAACCAACAGCATCGTGAAGGACCCCACCCACCCCTCCCTCCCACCCACCCACAGTCTCTTCCAGCTCCTACCATCAGGAAGACGGTACCAGAGCATCAGAGCCCGCTCCGCCAGACTGCTCAACAGCTTTTTCCCCAAGGCTGTGAGAGCCCTGAACTCAGATCACCCCACCCCCTTCTGAAACCCCATGCTACCCCCTACCTCCTGAAACATGGAACTCCTAAGACATGACTGCTCACATATTTAATGATCAAAAACTTCACAGTCACAGTGAGGTAATAAAGAAGATGCCAAGAAAAGCATTACAATAATCTGTTTGAATGTATATGTGTATAATTCCATCAAGCATCAAGTTTCAAGTTTCAAGTTTTATTTGTCACATACACGACTATACAGAGATTGTATAACCAGCAGTGAAATGAGAGAGCATTGCACTGTCCCTGGCTTTTGAGCACCTCATATTGCACTGTGTTTGTTTATGGTAGCTTAGTTTCATCCCTGGGATGAAAGGAGGATTTATCAGGCCATTTTCAAGTTCATTATTTGTCCTGAGTAAGTGTTTATAACAATTAACAATTAACAACAGTTAAACAATACAAAAAACAGTAACAATTCTTCAAAACCATCATTCTTAAAAATAATTATTCTTATCAAATGTGGTTTACAACATGTACAAAGAGGCTCCGGAATAGCTCAGGCACCTACATTTTAAATTAACATTTAAAGGCAACAGCAGTGTGCACTGTAAGAAAAAAACAAAAACAAAACAACAACAACAAAGAATGACATTTACAGTAAAATACATGCAGCTGTGGTTGCCAGAACTTTGCTATAAAAAATATGGTAGCAATAATTTAGGTTTTACAATCTTAATTTAAATGTACAGTAAAAAAAAATCATTAACTGATAGAATGATAATATATACATATATATAATATATATAAGATAACCACAAAAAATAGGTGGTGATGAATATGTCACAATGAACCAAAGCTCACCACAAGCAGCTTTTTCACAAGCTGAAATACTTATATCTAGCTGCACGGTGTCATTCAATGAAATACTTAACACCATCATAGTAACACACAAAATACTGAAATGACAATAAATGCAATGACCTGTTATTTTTCCCATCCAAAAACCACGATTTTAACAGTACTTTACTGTACAATTACATTAAATGTAATCAGTTATGCACCGTATATAGTACAGTACAGAAACTTTCTGTTAAACATTTAACAGGTTTTTACTGTAGCATTTTTACAGTCTTTCACTGTTAAAATCAAAAACTCCCTAAAGACATTTAATATGGGGAAAACAACTTGTATGGAATAGAGACTCAACTTTGGACTCAGAATCCTCAGAATTTTGCTCTGAAGTCAAACTACAAGTAACCAGTGGTGTTGCTAGCTGTTTTGGGCCCCTTGTACAATGTCTTGCAATGGGACCCCTAGGTGAGGCTCATGTTCTGGGTTTCTGTGCCGACGCTGGTATATCCTGATGACAGCAATAAGCAGAAGCACCAGAGGCCCACACACAGACAGCACAACAATCACTACAGCTGGAAGGGGATAGGTGGGAAGAGAACAATTTTTAAAATGTACTACTTTTTTAACTGACTACTTAAAGATTTTGTAAAGCTCTCAATGCCTTCTGTTTACTTACTATTTTTTGAGTCATCAGTTTTGTCATCTTCTGTGTCTGTCTGTGTTTCCTTTGACTGTGTACTAGATCCTGTAGAGAATATTGAAAGGTTAGAAAGGTTAAAATCATAAATTAATATCAGCTGTCAAATACCTCAAATATTTCTAAATATTCATTGATCTTCTCTCACCTGTGACTGTCACTGTGATCAAGATTTCTCCATCAGAGTCCAGAACTCTGTATATTCCTGCATCATTGGCTGTAAATGCTTTGATCATGAGGTTTCCATCAGTGTCAGTCATATGATGATCCAAGACCCCATCTCTTCTGTTCCACACCTCCCTCCACTCTCCACTGGAGTTTGTCTCTACTTTATCAGCGTTGGTCAAGAGAACATCCAACTTCAGCTCCTCGCCTGATTTCACAGAAATCTCCGCTGAGGAGCAACAGAAAGACGCTTATCCTTAATCATTATTATAATGGCGTCAATCAATCAAGGCCTTAAACATGCATTTAGGATTAAGGGGACCAAATTTAATGATTTAAAAAAAAAAAACAGCCATATTGGAATCAACTAATCTGAATAATATTAGACGGGACATGTCTCGGGACATTCAGCGTCTCTGCTGCTTACATGCAATACCAACACAATTACTAAAGAAAAAACAAAGCACATGCTGATGGTTTGATCAGTTTTTACTTTACCATCAATATGAAGATGGTACTCTCTGGTTTGTTGCTTCAGCTCTGCCTGATCATTAAGGTAATGAACTCTTTGAATGTATTTCCCAGCGTCACTCAGTCTCAGATCCTTGATGACGACGTCACAGGCTGCTATTTTAAATACGCGTCCACTACATTCTTCAGTCTTACAAACAGGGATGTCTTTTGACAGACTCTTTAAAAAAACATCAAAAATGTCTCTGGCCTCAAATTCACATGGCAGAGTGGCGCTGCCTCCCTTTTTTCCTGGTACATGTATAGAGGTGGTTTCTGCAAACACAGACAGTATAATATTCAATACAAACTTTCAATAATACTATAAATGTATATGGAGTTATTTTAGTCACTTGCTCATGTATTATGCTCACACGTCTAAGTGGATTCAGTAATTGTGAACTGATGGTGGAGTTTCTCCAATATTATGCAGTAAAGGTTAAGGCTGAATTAAAATATTCATCAAATCTCTCAAATTTCTGGGTGACACAAGTGAGTAAGATTCGAGTAAATCGAGCTGGAACTTAAAACCAAGAATTGTCTCAATTTATATACAAAAATCATACTGACCGCTATAAATAACAACGCAAAACAGCAGCAGCACATTTTTCCAGAACCGGTTGAACCTGAAAACAGAAGAGGTGTCATGAGACAGATGCAGACTACACTTTATTTGTACAGGATGAAAATTAACCATGGTTTCACTGTAAAAATTTGTGCTGTTAAATAACAGTAATATACTGGCAGCAGAGTCGCCAGTAATGTAATGTTAATTTACAGCCTTCTACCATTAATTTACAGCTCTTCATTTTTAAAGTATGTTACTGTTATACCACCATGGAAATTAACTGTGCTCCAATAGCTTCATACAGTTAGAGTTTAAAATATCATTATTCATATGGCCTTAGTAATGTGAACTTAGCCTATATCTTTGAGTCCACTGAGAAGAATTATTTCTTAGTATAAAACTGTGAACACTTTAAATAACTGAAAACATGTCTTTAACTCAAATCATTGTAGTTCATCATCAGCTACAGCACATGCAGATCACTCTTGTGCAAAAACACATTAATACAGTTCAGATTAATATATAGATTAATATATACTCTTCTTCTCAGTTCATGACTTTGCACAACTGTTTTCTGTGGACCTTCACTGATATTTCAGTAAAATTAACTTTTTTTTCTTTTGGTTAATCGTTTTACAGTAAATTGCTGTTTTTCCATGAATTAACAGTAATCTCCTGGCAGCACGGTTGCCAGTAAGTAACTGTTTTTCTACTTAACGTTTACAGCAGAAAAGACAACAATATAACTTATGTTAACAAATTTGAGTCCACTTCAATCTTTAGAACGTTTTATTGCTGTTTAATTAAACAGGCTACATGTGAGGAATGAAAGTTTGGACGCCACATGCACATGTAGATAATGAATTCACATAAATACAGCGATCTGTCATGGCACATTAAAGAGCTTGAAAATCACATTATTGACACATAATTTGTGTTTCGCCATAAAACTGATTTTGAAAGCTGAGGCTTTATTTTATATTAAAAGCACTAAAAGCACAAAGCAAGTTATTGCTATTTGAATGCAATGGAAGACATTATATATTATTTCCAAGCATACTCCCGCGGTATTCTGCTAATAATCCCACATATATATTAACAAAAGGGTTAAATCAGAGAGCTACAGCCCCCCCAAAGGAATGTTGATTGAGTGAGCTGATGTTAAGATAAACAGTTGTTCCTGTTCAGTCTGTTAATAAATACCATATTTCTTGATATTAAGCTGTTTCTGCGAGTCTTTAAAATGGACTCTTCCACGTCCCAGTAAGATGATGCGGCCGCTCGGACGCAACATTCAAATCAATTAACTGTTTTTCTACTTAACGTTTACAGCAGAAAAGACAACAATATAACTTATGTTAACAAATTTGAGTCCACTTCAATCTTTAGAACGTTTGGACGCCACATGCACATGTAGATAATGAATTCACATAAATACAGCGATCTGTCATGGCACATTAAAGAGCTTGAAAATCACATTATTGACACATAATTTGTGCCTGGCCGCTTCTCCCGGTGCTCTCAATGCGGGCCATTTGCATGCGCAATATAGGCTATACTCTCAAAATATTATAACTTTAATTTCTACTATTTAAATTCTCGAAACATTTCGACTTTATTCTCATAGTATTTTGACTTTATTCTCAAAATTTTTACGACTTTAATCTCGTAATTTTAGATTTTTTTTATTTTTAACGTGGCACTAAAACGCCGTTGTAGTTTTGTGCATAAGATGTTTTAAAATTCTTCTCAAAAGTTTATTATTTCATAGTATCGTATAGCTTTTATTGTAAACAGCATAAAACTACACACACAAAAAAAAAAACACCAATTCTTTATAGACTGAATAAGTAGGCTGTTTTATGATGATTTCAATCCCAATTTTTTTGGGCTTTTGTAGCTATAATAAATATGTTCTATTAAACACAGTTATAGCAACCAATTTTTTTTTTTTTTTTTTTTTTTTTTTTTTTTTAATTTAGCGTTAAAAAGTCACGGCTCAAGAGACTAACTAAAACACTGATTGCCATAATGGTGAGGTCAAATTAAACATTTTCAATAAAGCATCTAAATTTCTATTAATTTTCAAAGAATGTTTGTAGAGATATGACAGAAATAAAGTCAAACTGTGATGTGTGAAGCTGGTAATGCTGTTTGTGTAGTTGTTTAATCATCCTCTGCTGTTTTATTTCAGTTGAGCCTTCATCAAAGGCTGTGGCTGACTGTAAGTAGTAGTTTCATTTCTTGCTCTTTTCTTCAGTGATTCTGCTTGTTAACAGCAGCTGTTCATCATTGGCTGAATTCACTCATTAGTGCTCATTCTCTCTGTCAGGTGGACTATATTAGTAAACTCATGTGGGGAATAGTGAATGAGGGCGTAGGGTATGATTTGAAACACAGCCTCTGAGTGTCGACTCTGAGTGCTGTTACTTCACAGGACTGCAGAAGGCTACGTAGGCCCTATACCAAATGGCACCCTAAACCCTCGCAGCTTTCCTCTGAGTCCGCCCTTTCGTGACATAATGCCGCATTGACTGTTGGGTAGAAGTCTGCCGCGGAGCTCACCCCAGTGGGGGTTCGGCGGAAGTGCGGATCAAGGGCGCATAACGGCTGCAAAGGGGGGGTTCACGAGCACCCTTTTGATCGCTAAAATGTGGAATGGGACACCATACGGTCTCGTGGACTTAACGGACATGCGCACACGTTAGACCGCAAGTGCATGTGAAGTGTTCCATATGGGACAGGGCCTTTCTCGAAAACAACAAATATTACCCAGAATTCATTGGTTTTTTGCTGGATTTTACTGTTGTAATGAAAAAACAGGATGTTACTGTCAGAATATGGTCATTTGTTTTCAGCATTTTTTTTACAGTGTACACCATAAAAGATCGCTGTAAAAAAACAGCCATATTCTGACAGTATTCACTATTCACTATTTACTACATGAGTTTACTAATATAATGCTTTATTGAAATGTTTTGTCTGACCGCACCATTATGGTGTTCAGTGTTTGCTTTAGTTGGGCTCTTGACCCTTGACTTTTTAGATTTTTTTGGGGGGGGTTGCTGTAAGTGTGTTTGTAAAACACATTTGTTACAGCAACAAAAGCAAAACAACAACAAAAAATGTTCTAAGTAAGTGTAAGTTAATGTGTTTGCATTGTAATCATCATGAAGCAGCCAGCTTCTCTGATCTCATGCATCCTTTAATGAAGTGGTGTGTTTTTTTAATGCTATATGATACGGAAAAATAGAAATCTATTATGAAGAACTGGAAAACATCTTCAACAAACTTCAGTATTACGGCCTCATTTAGACACATACAGGTGCATCTCAATAAATTAGAATGTCGTGAAAAAGTTCGTTTTTTTCTTGTTTATTTCAAAAAGTGGAACTTTCATATATTTTAGATTCATTGCATGTTTTAATTTTGATGATAAGAGCTTACAGCTCACGAAAATCAAAAATCAGTATCTCAAAATATTAGAATATTTACATTTGAGTTTCAATTAATGACCATCCCTGCAGTATAAATTCCGGGTATCTCTTGTTCTTTGAAACCACAATAACGGAGAAGACTGCTGACTTGGCAATGATCCAGAAGATGAACATTGAGTCATTGAGAACATTGAGAACATTAAGTCACAGAGGGTCATTACTGAAAGGTGTGGTTGTTTACAGAGTGCTGTATCAAATCATATTAAATGAAAAGTTGACTGGAAGGAAGAATTTGGGTAGGAAAAGGTGCACAAGCAACAGGGATGACTGCAAGCTTGAGAATACAGTCAAGCAAAGCTGATTCAAACATTTGGGAGAGCTTCACAAGGAGTGGACTGAAGCTGGAGTCAGTGCATCAAGAGTCACCACGCTCAGACGTCTTCAGGAAAAGGGCTACCAAGACACTTCTGAACCAGAGACAACGTCAGAAGCATCTTACCTGGGCTGTGGAGAAAAAGAACTGGACTGTTGCTCAGTGGTCCAAAGTCCTCTTTTCAGATGAAAGTAAATTTTGCATTTCATTTGGAAATCAAGGTCCCAGAGTCTGAGGAAGAGTGGAGAGGCACGGAATCCATGTTGCTTGATGTCCAGTGTGAAGTTTCCACAGTCAGTGATGATTTGGGTTGCCATGTCATCTGCTAGTGTTGGTCCACTGTGTTTTCTGAAGTCCACGGTCAACGCAGCCATCTACCAGGAAATTTTAGAGCACTTCATGCTTCCTTCTGCTGACAAGCTTTATGGAGGTGCTGATTTCATTTCCCAGCAGGACTTGGCACCTGCCCACACTGCCAAAGGTACCAAAAGCTGGTTCAATGACCATGGTGTTACTGTGCTTGATTGGCCAGCAAACTCGCCTGACCTGAACCCCATAGAGAATCTATGAGGTATTGTCAAGAGGAAGATGAGAGACACCAGACCCAACAATGCAGATGAGCTGAAGGCCGCTATCACAGCAACCTGGGCTTCCATACCACCTCAGCAGTGCCACAAACTGATCACCTCCATGCCACGCCGAATTGAGGCAGTAATTAAAGCAAAAGGAGCCCCTACCAAGTATTGAGTACATATACAGTAAATTAACATACTTTCCAGAAGGCCAATTCACTGAAAACGATTTTTATTGGCCTTGTGAAGTATTCTCATTTGTTGAGATAGTGAATTGGTGGGTTTTTGTTAAATGTGAGCCTAGATCATCACAATTAAAAGAACCAAAGGCTTAAACTACTTCAGTCGGTATACATTGCATTTATTCAACATATGACTTTCCCAATTTGAGCTGCATTACTGAAATAAATGAACTTTTCCACAACATTCTAATCTCTTGAGATGCACCTGTACAGACATCAAGAATCAGCATATGAGTCTCAACAATGGTGAGTCAAAAGCTTCATGCTGCAATGCATGCTGAGTACCAGCATAGTACAAAACTCACCCATAACATGCACTGCGGCATGAATAAATGATGCAACTGAATTGTTCACTTATTTTTGTGAACTTTTCTTATCTTTCTATTTGCTTTTATAATTGCTTTTGTTTTTGTATCGAGTTTTAGTAGCATGTTTGTGATGTTCAGAGTTTATCTGTTTATTTTGGTTGATTGTCACCATTGTTGAGCTTCATACGCTGATCCTTGAGGTGTGTGATTCATAACACCTTTGTTATTCTCTGAGTTGTTAGTACTGTTTTTAACAAATTCCCATAAACTAGATCTGTCAGATGTTCAGAGAAATGTGGGTTTTTCCCATAATTCTGAGAAACATTCTCATAATGAGATGCTAAGTCATTGGTACGAGAAATTTGCGGAAACGGGATTTCATAGGTTAGTGTAGCAAAAACCATGCTTAACTAGTAACCATGTTTTTTGGTTTTATTTGTAGTAAGGCCATGGTTAATTTTCGTAAGGGTTTATACAGAGATAAAATTCTTTGAACTGTAAAAATATTACCATATTCGCTTTGATTTTGTCAGAATATTTTACACAAGCAGATCATTTATGGTGAAAATGTCCAGTAAGAAACATCAAACTTTCATAAATGATATTGTGTAATGCTCAAAACAACCAGTCAAACTCAAAACACAAACAACAGGCTTTAGAAAGTCAGTAACAATCAAATGATTATATTATATTAATAAAGCAATAATATAAATAATATATTCCTCATAATCTCATGGACGCATTCAACAAATCATGCCGCTGCATTTCCACATTTAGCTTTTCACGAACAGAAACACAACTATTGGTGTAAGAACACAAAAACACACAGGCTGAATTAATATTTTAAAACATGAGTACTTACATGGTGGAAGTTCTGTGTGAGTCTTCTGTTCTGGCGTCATCACTTTGTGAACCATATGTTTAGTGAGATTTGAGTAAGAATGAAACAAAGTATTCAAAGAATACAAAATTAATATTTGTTGCCTCCTACTACGGTGGCTGAGAGAGCTCAAGACACTGCAACTGTAAGAAATAATTTTAATCTGACAACACGTGCTACGAATACTCGTAACAACAACCAAATACAGAAACGCGCTGCAAATGGGGGTATATTTCAAACATCGCCTGACCAACCCAGGATTTTATTTAGTTAGTTAAAATATCATACAGTTCAAAAAATAACATACAACAAGATGTCAGGCAGAAATGGGGGTGGGGTACATGTAACATCTTGCTTCACAATAAATGGTAAAGTATAAGATTGTACAAATTATATATAATTATATTATATATTTTTTCAATATAAGAGATTTTGGTAAAACTTAATACGGTGGCACTAATATGCATTAATTCATACTTAACTAATGCACATATATTCATGAGTTAATGCAAAATGCATGTTATTAGTGAAATGTGTCATAATGTATTAATTCCCTAATAACATATTATATAAACTAATAGTGTAAATTCATGGGATAATTACCACATTGGGTCGAAGCCATGCATTTCAGCTTCCGGTTGTCTGCTTTAATTAATCATTAGCTAATGATTTGCAAAGATATCATTATGTTATGACTTTACTTTTTTAACTTGTGATTAACTGTGCATTTTTTAAGCATGAATTAATGCATATTTGTGCACACACACTGTAAAACGCTACCTATATATTTTTATACACTCATGAAATATTAGTCACAAAAGTCATAAAATATCTTTACAGAAAAAAAACCTAAAGGAGAATGTAATAGACATTACTTTAGCTTCATGTATACAAAACTTTCCAAGATGAATTATTTCCTGTGTTATCATTTTTGGAGCCAATATTGCAGAGAAAGAGCATTATAGGCTCATATATTTTAATTATTTTGTAGAATGTAAATGATCATCAACACCTGCTTCCAAAGGTCTTTAGAATAATTACAGTATACAGAATAAATGTGTGAGAGTTTCTGATTTAGGATTACAACCCCAATTCCAGAGAAGTTGGGACATTCTGTAAAATGCAATTGTTACAGGGCTGACGAGACGTGAGACATGCGGATCCATCTGCAGGCTTTTATTATAGTACATGGTCAATACAGGCAGGGTCGAGCAGTGGCAAACAGGTATGACAAAGACAGGGCAGAGAATAATCCAAGGGCAAGCGTGGGTCGGCGATCGGCGAACTTTATCCAGAGGGCTAGGCAGAGAGAATAATCCAGGAACCGTGCAAGAATCAGGACACAGGAAATCTACTCGGGAAACTGGGAAACGCTTTGTACGTAGCTAGGCTAACAATACTCGGCAGTGAGTGGCAGGAAGTCCAGAGTTTATATAGTGTGTGTGTGTGTGTGTGTGATTGGGTGATGGTGATTGTGAGATTGTTTTCAGGTGTGTGCGTGATCAGTGCAGACAGCTGTGTTAGTGCAGTGGATGATGGGAAATGTAGTCCTTGAGTGATCTGTGACTGACTGTGTGATGGGTGAGTGACCTCTAGAGGTGAATGAAGAGAAGTTCATGGTTTGGATTTGTGACAGCAATAAAATCAAGTTCATTCTGTTCATTCTTTTTTACTTTTATTTATTTGAAAAAAGTACAAAGAAAAGATTTACAAAGTTTTCTCTGACAAACGTAAATATATTTTGTACAAATTTTGATTTTGACGGCTGCAACACTTCACAAAAGTTGGGAAAGAGGCATGTTTACCACTGTGTCACATCAACCTTTCTTTTAAAGGTGGGGTATGTATTTTTTCAAAAACGCACAGTTTGGCCGAGTACCAAAACAAACTTGTAACCAATCAGCAGTAAGGGGCACGTCTACACATGATCTGGAGAAGAGAGCACATGACATTAGCCGAGCTGAGCGATGACAGAAAGATAGAGATGGCGGATAAAAAACAAAAGAGGAAAACGTCTCCGGAACACAAGAAGGCTTACACTGTATTTTTAAGATGCATCTTAAAAATATATCTAAACTGAGACCTATGTTCTCAGTGTCAAATGCTCTCAATATTAATTCATGCGTTTATGACCTCAAGGTTAGATTATTGTAATGCTTTATTGGGTGGTTGTTCTGCACGCTTAATAAACAAATTATAGCAGCTAGAGTTCTTACTAGAACCAGGAAGTATGAGCACATTAGCCCGGTTCTGTCAACACTGCACTGGCTCCCTACTAAACATCGTATAGATTTTAAAATCTTGTTAATTACTTATAAAGCCCTGAATGGTTTAGCTCCTCAGTACTTGAGCGAGCTCTTATCGCATTATAGTCCTCCGCGGCCGCTGCGTTCCTAAAACTCTGGCCATTTGATAATACCTAAAATATTATAATCAACTGCCGGCGGCAGATCTTTTTCCTATTTAGCGCCCAAACTCTGGAACAATCTACCAAACACTGTTCGGGAGGCAGACACACTCTGTCAGTTTAAATCTAGATTAAAGACCCATCTCTTTAACCTGGCGTACACATAACACACTAATACACTTCTATTATTCAAATCCGTTAAAGGATTGTTAGGCTGCATTAATTAGATCAACCGGAACCAGGAACACTTCCCATAACACATGATGTACTTGTTACATCGTAAGAAGATTGGCATCTACGCTAATATTAGTCTGTTTCTTTCTTATTCCGAGGTCACTGCAGTCACCAGATCAGATAATGGATCAGCACCTAGAGACGACCTCTACAGCCCTGAACGTCAGCGGAGACCAGGACACCTAGATGAGCCCCAGAGACAGACCCCCAGTGAGGACCCCGTCACCTAGACAGCCATCGGGGAAAACCACTGGAACCAGTTGAGCCCTTACAATCTGACTTGCAGCAGTTGGAATTGAACTGCTGTGTCGTCTGACCAGAGGAGAAATGGCCCCCCGACTGAGCCTGGTTTCTCCCAAGGTTTATTTCTCCATTCTGTCACCAATGGAGTTTTGGTTCCTTGCCGCTGTCGCCTCTGGCTTGCTTAGTTGGGGACACTTCATTTCCAGCAATATCGTCGACTTGATTGAACAGAAACTTCTTGAATTGAACTGAGCTGGATGATGCCATCACTGAATTCAATAATGAAATGCCTTTAAACTGAAATTTGAGTGTTTAATCTTGTCATTTTACATTATTGACACTATTTTCCTATTTTGATAATTGTGCAGTTGCTTTGACACAATTTGTATTGTTAAAAGCGCTATATAAATAAAGGTGACTGTGTCTACACTGGATGATCCTACATCACTGGCTATAAACTCTTTAATTAGTCAGGTTCCCATCACTATCATTCAGTCAATTATTACAGACCCCATGGTCTCTGCTCCAGACCTCCATCCACTTTCCACTGGAGTTTGTCTCCACTTTATTAGTACTGACCAACAGAACATCCAGCTTCAACTGGTCACCTATTTTTACAGAAATTTTATCTAGGGAGAAACAGAAAGGCATTAATCAATAATTATTGTAATAATTATGTCAAACAATCAAGACCATAAGCACATATTTAGTCCAAAGGGGACCAAATGTAATAATTTTTAGCTACTGAAAGGCCTTTATTGAATGGGAGGTGTGACATTTACTAGCTGGTTACAGCCCTGCATGCAATTACACTGCTAAATGGAAGCAGAATAATGACAATAGTTTTTGAAATATAAAGCATGCTGAAATCCACAAATCGAAAAAAGATGCATTGCATTTTAATGCCTTGTATTTTCAGGGCTGGAAGGCAAACACAGTTGTTTATTTAAGTTGTGAATATTTCAGTTCAAAATATTTCACACACTTTTCATACTTAAAAATTAAATAATTCATATTCACCTTTCAGAATTCACATCCAAAATATTCGTTCTGTTTAAAAAATACGATGTATAATATTCGACAGGCAAATTTCAGATCTTTTTATTTCATTTTCCAAATTTGCTGCCACAAATTCAGCGGTTAAAATTCAGCAGAAAATTCAGCGGTGCACATGCGGGACCCGCAGGAATAGCAGTAGAGCACCGATGCGCGTTGCGTCCTTCTTACATCATTTGCTTGCCTGTATATAGTTTGCATAATCATCAGTAAAGTGTGTTCTGAGATCTGAGGTCTTATATCACTGCGTTAGTTCACTGAGGTGTTGGGGAATTCTGGAGTGTGGGTATGAGGGGAACTCCAGTATACAGCACAGCGTCACACAAGCCATGATACAAAGCTATAGAAACTAAGCAACTGAAATAAAGTTCCCGATAATTGAAACATCTACTTGGTGCTTGCTCCATTTCTGCAAATCATTTTTGTGAATGAATGACTTGATCCACATATGGCCTTCATCAACAGCCGCTTGCGGCACCTGCTGGTGAGCGGCTGACATCAGCTGGAGATCATGCATCGGTGCTCTACTGCTATTCCTGCGGGTCCCGGATGTGCACCGCTGAATTTTCTGCCGAATTTTAACCACTGTGGCAGCGAATTTGGAAAGTGAAATAAAAAGATCCGAAATTTGCCCGTTGAATATTATACATCGTATTTTTAAACAGATCGAATATTTTGGAAGTGAATTCTGGAAGGTGAATATGAATTATTGAATTTTTAATTATGAAAACGTGTGTGAAATATTTTGAATTAAATATTCACAGCTTAAATAAACAACTGTGCTAAATTTCAGGACCTAAAAATGCAAGCCCTGAAAATACAAGGCATTAAAATGCAAGCACTGTTAATTGCAATGCATCTTTTTTTTCGATTTGTGGAATTCAGCACACTTTATGTTTCGAAAACTATTATTATTCTGCTTTCATAGCTAACATTATTAGGAAATCCAGAGAGCAAAATGTTGATGTTTGATCAGTTCTAACTTTACCCTGAATATGAAGTTGATACTTTATTTTTCGTTCCAGCTCTGTCTGATCATTATTGCGATAGACATTCAACATGTATATTCCAGCATCGCACAGTCTCAGATCCATGATAATAATGTCACATGCTCCTTCTTTAAATACTTGGCTAGTTTTACTCTCACATCCTTTACTCCCACAAACAAGTATCTTTTTTGACATCCTACTTAAAACAAGATCAGAAATCTGTCTGGCTTCAAATTCACATGGTAGGGTGACGTTGCCTCCCTTTTTCCCTGTCACAGGTACAGGGGAGGTTCCTGCAAATACAGACAGTGTAAAATTCATTCAATATGAAGCATCAATACTGAAAAATTCATGTTGTGTTTTCTTTTAACCTCTATAATCATGTCATCATTACATTTTCTAGTTATTTTATGACAAAAATACATTGTGTGGGTCAAAATTACCCATTTTTCTTTTATGCCAAAAATCATTAGGATATTAAGTAAAGATCATGTTCCATGAAGATTGTTTGTAAATTTCTTACCGTAAATATACCAAAACTTAAAACAACCAGTCAAACTCAAAACACAAACAACAGGCTTTAGAAAGTCAGTAACAATCAAATGATTATATTATATTAATAAAGCAATAATATAAATAATATATTCCTCATAATCTCATGGACGCATTCAACAAATCATGCCGCTGCATTTCCACATTTAGCTTTTCACGAACAGAAACACAACTATTGGTATAAGAACACAAAAACACACACAGGCTGAATTAATATTTTAAAACATGAGTACTTACATGGTGGAAGTTCGGTGTGAGTCTTCAGTTCTGGCGTCATCACTTTGTGAACCATATGTTTAGTGAGATTTGAGTAAGAATGAAACAAAGTATTCAAAGAATACAAAATTAATATTTGCTGCCTCCTACTACGGTGGCTGAGAGAGATCAAGACACTGCAACTGTAAGAAATCATTTTAATCTGACAACACGTGCTACGAACACTTGTAACAACAACCAAATACAGAAACGCGCTGCAAATGGGGGTATATTTCAAACATCGCCTGACCAACCCAGGATTTTATTTATTTAGTTAAACCTGTAAAATATCATACAGTTCAAAAATAACATACAACAAGAAGTCAGGCAGAAATGGGGGTGGGGGTATATGTAACATCTTGCTTCACAATAAATGGTAAAGTATAAGATTGTACAAATTATATATAATTATATTATATATTTTTTCAATATAAGAGATTTTGGTAAAACTTAATACGGTGGCACTAATATGCATTAATTCATACTTAACTAATGCACATATATTCATGAGTTAATGCAAAATGAATGTTATTAGTGAAATGTGTCATAATGTATTAATTCCCTAATAACATATTATATAAACTAATAGTGTAAATTCATGGGATAATTACCACATTGGGTCGAAGCCATGCATTTCAGCTTCCAGTTGTCTGCTTTAATTAATCATTAGCTAATGATTTCCATGATATCATTATGTTATGACTTTACTTTTTTAACTTGTGATTAACTGTGCATTTTTTAAGCATGAATTAATGCATATTTGTGCACACACACTGTAAAACGCTACCTATATATTTTTATACACTCATGAAATATTAGTCACAAAAGTCATAAAATATCTTTACAGAAAAAAAACCTAAAGGAGAATGTAATAGACATTACTTTAGCTTCATGTATACAAAACTTTCCAAGATGAATTATTTCCTGTTTGAGGACGAGGGTCATGATGCTTCTGCCCATCTAAGAGGTTGAGGAGACCAGTGCGGAAACTGGAGGAGCTGAACACGCAGCGCCAGCTGAAGCTTGGGCTCTGATCCTCTGAGATGGATGGGGCATTACAATTTTTATTTTTTTTTATTTTTGGATATGTATAGCAAAACAGATTCATCACCCATGTGCGCAAGATATACAGTAGGTGGCGGTAATACTCCTAAGGACTGAACGTATGGCAAGCCGTTTTGACATTTATTTCTTCTCAGGATATGTATTTTTGATATCAACAATTTAATTTTCACTAGTTAAAATGTTCATTCTTGATATCAGGAATTGTATTTCTACTAGTAACAATTGCAATTTTTGATATCAACAATTATATTTCCACTAGTAACAATGTTAATTCTTGATATCAACAATTACATTTTCACTAGTTAAAATGCCAATTATTGAGATCAACAATTACATTTCTACTAGTAAAAACTATCATTTTTGATATCAAGAATTGTATTTTCACTAGTAAAATGTCACCATAGGCTTCCATTCAAAATCAATTGTTGATATCAAGAACTAAGTTGTTGATATCAAGAAATGCCATTTTTACTAGTAAGAATAACTATGGTAATGAGATCATGAATATTAATGAGGTCTTCCCTCTTTTTAGCTTCAGCACTAGCCAAAGATGGCGGAAGGAAGAACATCCATGCACAGAAACGGCTCCTTTCTATTTATTTGTTTTGTCAGTGAAACATGAAAATTATATTATGGCTGTATTTATTTTATTTTTTTTGTTAATAAAAAAATTTTTTTTTTTATTAATTTTTCTTTTTATTTGCGACCAATTCCTCGGATAGCCTATTAAAAGAAAAATGATCAAGGCATAGGCTACATCATATAAAAAATAAAACCAAAATGAATAATATAGAAAAATAACTTCATGTCGCTTTTTCAAATGTTTATTTTTTGTTTCATTACACTTTCTTCTAATACATCAAATAAAAAATACAACCAAAACGTAAAATAAAACGGATAATAATGCGTCATAGAACGTTAGTAGGCCTACTTTTTTTATATATATATCATTGTATTTAGGCTATATTGCCTGCCCAAATTCGTGAGGGCGTTTCTCTTTGTTTATAGGTCAGTGCATTTATTTTTTTTATTTTTTTTACTGTATGCTACATTAGGATGTATTATTATGTACACCGACATGTTTGATGAGCTGACATAAGGGCCTTTCGCACCTCTTTAGTTCCAGAACTAAAAGTATAGCTATATATACTGTATACAGGGGCGGCGCCAGAGAATGTTGAACGCAGGTGCTGAGGGGGTGCTAGTTCAATGACAGGGGGAGCTGGGCAATTAATAGTAAATATGACCAAAACAGGTTGTTATTATTATTATTTTTATATGAATAATAAAATCACTATATAGGCGCATTTCAAATGTTTATGAGGAATGTGGGAGTATTATCGCGCTTAGCCTACTGCATGGGGGCGCGCACGCAATTATTTTTATTTATTTATTTTTTCCTGCGGAAAGAGCTTATACTCCTGTCATTTTTGGATGTGCTTTCTGTCGTCTCATGCAGTCTCCGTGAATGGAGCGCGTCACAACAGTGAACCAGCTCACAGACATAAGAAATAAATCTGCAGAAAGCTTGAAAACCAATTAAAAAAATATATATATATTCTCTGATTATGTAGTCCATATAGGTGCATTTCTCTATTAAAGGCACGTCCACTGTGGAGATGGCGAGCCTGAGAAAGCACTAGTTTATTAATAAATAATTAAAATGTATTTTTCCCCGATGCATTCATAATCATTACTTTAGTCGGTGCTTTGCAGCAAGCGTTATGCGTGCGTTTGAGCGCGGAATAATACGCCTAAATGTCTAAATATTAGGCATAAATAATAACCTAAATGGTTATTATACTATCAACTTAATATAAACGCGCGAATAGTTGACTAGAAAAATCTTTACTCGGGGCAGGCCAACAGTACTTGGCACAAGGAACCGATCCATTTTTTAAATAAAATGCTGACATTACGTGCGACTGCAAATCACGTTAATGCAATGCAGTATTTATGCATGTGTTTAATGAGTCAAATGTATTTATTTTATTTAATTTTTTATGGGGGTGCTATGGGGGTGCTTTGGTTTTTCTTGGGGGGTGCTGGAGCACCTGCTAGCCCCATCCTAGCGCCGCCCATGTATATATAGGCCTATACAGGGCTCGAATTGAGGGGGGATGCGAGGGGATGTCATCCCCCTGGTGAAAAAAAAGAACAAAAAGCATCCCCTCTGTAAAACCACCATCCCCCCTAACCACCCCCCTTGGATTATTAATTTCGTGTAGGCTATTATGTAAAAATGATCATGCACATTACATGTTAAAATTCTCTACTTATGATCATTTAAGAAACTAAATAACGGCGATTGGCCAAGCTGCGCACAAGCCGAAGCAATTGTTTTCCTTATTTTTAGCGCAAAATGGTTCAAACGCAACTTTTGAAGTTTTTTAAAAAGAAGACAACAGAAGGTATGATTTTTAGACATTCTCCTGACATAATGTAGGGACTGAGAGACGATAGGAGAGCTGACATTATCCAACTTAGAGAAGAAAAAAAAGCATCTTGAGAGTCCAAAAGCATTCACTGCGCGATGAAGCCCGTTAGAATAAAGTATGTGGAAACTATCCAAAATATTTGAAAGCTATGAAAACTGTATCTCTGTATTCATCCTTTGTGTCTTCTTAAGATGTAATTTTATTACCTTATTTTTTTGTTAACCCTGGCAAGTCTGAGTGTATATTCTGGAATTTTTATTTATTTATTTTTATTTTGTCTTTGTGTATAATTGTACGAATCAAACGAATCGTTTGATTTGAATGATTCAGTAAGTCATTTATTGAAACAGGGACTTTCTGCCACCTACTGGCAGTTTCATTGTCATATTTATTTATCCATGACAGACATAAACCAGCCAAGGTGCCAGCATAACAACACATGCAGCAAAATATTGTTTAATGATCATTATTGACCAAAATTCTCTATTTCAGGCCCCAGAAGGAATTTTATTTTATATAAATAATAGTTCATTAATAAGGTTATTTTTTTCATGAAATAGAAACCTTTTTAAAAATGAGACCAATTTTGTAATCATTGTGTAAAATTAGCCACAGGATCATCACAACTAATTTTGTACTTAATATATACTAAAAACGAGTCTTTAGTACCTCTTAAGATAAACTTAAGATCGACTGTGCTATTTTGAGACACCATAAATATGAACTAAAATGCACTTTTAACATAGGCTACTACCTCTGTGTTTAAAAAATGTATTTAGTTACTACTTGTAGCACACTTGAACACATTTTTCATACACTAGTGCACTCAAGTGTAATAAATAAAGTGTAATAAAAATTATGTAATCTTGCCCATCTGGTTAATTGCTTATTATTATTATTATTATTATGCTATTTTGTTATTAGGCTATATTGTTGTTGTTGTTTCACTTTGTAACAATAAATGTGTTTAGAGACTATGTTATCTTAAAAGAGATAAATAAAATGGTGTCTTCATAGTACAGCACTATTTAGCCTAATCATGTCTGGAAACTTGACAAGTGTGTTTTATTGGGATAAATGTAAAAAGAAAAACACGTATGATCTATGAGCATTTCACACATTGCTATGCACACTAATAATATGAAACTACTTTCGCTACACTACAGTTATACACATGTATTGCATTATATTCAATAAAACAGGGAAAAAGACGGCTTACAAGATTCCTTATCCTGTTATCAAATTAATATCACATCTTCCAGTTGAAATGGCTGATAGTTTAGAATTTGATTTTGGCAACGGCTATTTGAATTCAGTGAATACAATGAATTCTATTTACACTAAGTGAAAATAGCATATTTTGTTAGCAATAGATTCTATTTAATAATGGGAACATTTTCTTGCAGTAATACTAATTTGATGCTGTTTATACTACTTATTGCAAGTAGTGGGTGATATCTGCACCTCAGTATTGAAGTAGGCTACATTAGCCAATACAACAGTATACAATAACGTATTGAGTGTAAATTATAAATTTTATTACAATTATTAACTGGATGTTGTACAACCCTACAACTTACCCTAACCATAACCAATAACAACGTCATTTTCCAGTATTCGATTATTTCCTTAATTTAAAAAAAAAAAAAATGTAATGCCTTTCCTATGTGATACGGGATGTGAAAAGAGAGTAGAGAGAGGTCGGTGAAAGGCAGAATCGAACACGGGTCAAACGCGTCAAAAATCATCTGCTGTGTGCTCTACCTCCTGAGCCACTGAAGCTGACAGCAACCTGTGGTGTTATACAGGTTTTATTCTGCGACATGTTGGTAGGCAGAGTTATTGTATGCAGCTTCTGCCTCAATGACAACTAAACAATTATTAAAAGTAACCTACAGCAGCGTTTTATTTTCACGAGAGGGCAATTGAATGTGCCGTTCTCTTTTGGGCTCTGTACCTTGTCGTCTACGCCATACACATTCATAAAGAGCGGCACTCGTCCTTAAATTATACACATATCCAAAAAGGAATTCTTGATATCAAGAACTAAGTTTTTGATATCAAAAACTAAGTTGTTGATATCAACAATTGATTTTGAATGGAAGCCTATGGTGACATTTTACTAGTGAAAATACAATTCTTGATATCAAAAATTATAGTTTTTACTAGTAGAAATGTAATTGTTTATATCAATAATTGGCATTTTAACTAGTGAAAACGTAATTGTTGATATCAAGAATTAACATTGTTACTAGTGGAAATATAATTGTTGATATCAAAAATTACAATTGTTACTAGTAGAAATACAATTCCTGATATCAAGAATGAACATTTTAACTAGTGAAAATTAAATTGTTGATATCAAAAATACATATCCTGAGAAGAAATAAATGTCAAAACGGCTTGCCATACTGAACGGCCATTGAACCCAAAGAAGAAGATCGCGCCCCAGCGGCGAAACATAGGCACAATTGGGTCTGGCTGCAGACATACTGTGCGAGTGGAGCTCCACTCAAGAGCGGAAATATGTCACCTTCACTCGCGACGCGTCCGACATGTTGGTCAGGGTAAGACTGCCTTAAAGGCAAATGGAGGAGCTGCGTTTTTTTCTGGATAAAAACACGATAACGTTTACATTTATCAGCCGATTTCAGTGGTTTGTGATCTACATGGAATTAAAAATAACTCTGTCTACAGTTATTTAGTTAGGCTTGGAAAATAATTCATTTTCGTTAGAAATTGTGAAAGCTTACACTTGTCACACTTGTCGATTTGGCTATTTTTTTTCTGGTAACAATTCTAATATTAATTTAGTATAACTGTGATATGTACATGTAATATAATCTAATGTACATTAAATGAAATTAATTTTTTTCTTTGTGGAAATTGCTTTCTCTGTCTTCAACCCCAACATTTTAGCTTTGCTTGTGCTTCAGGTCAGAACACAGCTCAATCCCAGTGAAATACTGGAAACAAATCAAAATAATACATCTTTAAGTACTTATAATCGACCATCACTGATAAAATGGAATAAAATCAGTAAATACAAATCAAAAATTGGCACACTGGTAGTCTGTTTTCAATATTTTCATAGCAGGAGACAGCTATAAACTCCACACCAAACAATAAGAAATGTAACTGATAATCCTTCATGGATCCAGTGTGGTAAAACATTATGCACTGACACAGTGCAGTGTAGTAGAGTAAAAATGTAGTAAAAGTGATATGTGGTGTTAGTATATGTAGTACAAATTGTACTAGAGTGATAATAAAATAGTGAGTACAACAGTACAATAACATAATAATACATTTATAATAGGTTCAGAACAGGTTTTAGTTGCATTCCCTGAGAATAGAGTGTTTTAGTTGTGATGTCAAAACCTGACTAATACTGTAAACACTAGTTCTCTGCTGGTTCCCTCAAGCTTTTCCAATAGGTTTTTAATAATCAGAATCAGAATTAGCTTTATTGCCAGGTATGTTTACACATACGAGGAATTTGTTTTGGTGGTAGAAGCTCCACAGTGTGACAGAATGAATGTGACAAGACAAGACACAGATAATACAAATAATAATATACAAAATAGACAATGTACAAAATAGCACAAACACAGTATACAAAATAGACAATTTAGTATGTACAGGTATGTTAGGTGCAAATTTGAAATGTAATAAGTATGTGTGTTAAATAAATGTATGATAGTGTTGTGTGTTTCATGTTTATTTTTAAGTGTTCAACAATAAACATGAAATATGAACATGAAATTATAATGGGATTTTACAAAAAAAAAATAAAATAAGGTCTGGGATAAACATAACTTGACAATACTTTTACTCTAAAATGCAAATTACACACACCCATGCTGAAAATGCTAATTTTCAAGCAGTTAACAAAAATAAACAAATGCTCCTATCTTGGTCATTAACAGCATATTTAAGCATAATTTTTCTCTGCATCGCTATTTCATATGAAATAATTGAAACATTCTATACAAACACAAATCTTTCTTTTTAAGAACTGGTTTGACAACAATATTAAATTGTTTAGTCAGTTATAAAACAAAGAAGGAACACTCTTATGAATCCCTTTCTTACTGTAAAATATAAATTCCTCAAAGAGAGTTTTAAATTGTTATTGGTTCAATCCTTTCAGGTACTCATACAGTATGTTAGGTATTGATAAAGACCATTCTCCCAATTCAGCGTCTCTTGATGTGACTAATGTTTTTTTTACGTTGGTTAAATGTGTTTTTCATGAAGTAATAATAAAGCTATTCGTACTACTTTTCAAAGAGAAATTGTTACTGTACCTTATGTTTTGTCTCATTGGAACTCTTTATTAAATGGGAAATTGATTTGCTGGAGAAAAGTGTGGTTGTTACCACAGAAATATCATCGTAGAAATAAGATTAAAGGAGGTTCTTATAAGCTCATTCACAGATTTTAGCAAATCATTATTTACAAACATTTTAATGTAAATTGTATTTTCTGCAATGAATATGAGGAAACTGCGCTTATTTTGGCACTGTACATATTCAGTTACACTGTGGTGTAAAGGTCAAAATTTTATAAATGAAAATATTCAGTGTTTAAGACCTTTTTCACTCTTATGGGAAAGTTTACTCTTTTACTTCTTTCCAAGAGGAGTAGTATTATTTACTTAATTTATTTACATATACTGTCATCCAAATTTAATCTATAATAAGAATCTAATCTAAATCTAATAAGAAACCCAATTTATGGATTTGTTGGCTAAGCTATATATACATATACATATATATTGACAGTATCAGAGACTCTTTGAATAAGAAAGCTGTAAGAACTTTGAAAGCTTGTGAACTTTATTTATTTGATTTTGATATGTATACTTGTATGTATATGTATCTTGTGTCTTTGATCTTTTATACTTACCTCCCCCTGGCAACTCCTATTTGTTGTAAGTTATTTTTATGTTGTAACATCTTTTTTGATGTTATTTCTTTATAAAATATTGTATGTTATTGTTCTTTGAAAAAAAAAAAAGCCCCCAAAAAAGCCCAAAACAGCCCAATCGTGTTTCGAGGGGGGTCCTCCAGTAAAATCCCTCTCCTGGTGCGTAAAATTAACGTTTTTTGGCGAGGTTTCCCTGGTAAAATTCGTATTGCAGGGGCTAAATATCACGTTATTGGGTTCGCTTCAACCCAATTATTTTTCATTGGACATGAAAAATAACCCGCGGCAACTGATTTTAAAGTACCTCAATTCCGAGGGAAAACCGCGGACTTCGTTCACACCGCCGCCAGCGAGAGCGTCAAAGTGGCCGGAAGTCATTCATTTTCAATGTGTTCCGGGGGCGTCAACCATAGACTGTATAAAAACAGGCGTCAACCGAGAAGGGTCCAATAAACTGCACCGCCCTTCAGTCGCTCCGATTTCATCGTCAACCAATCAGTGGATACAGAAAGTGAATTGGTGGGTGGGCCTGAAAAATGAAGATGCCTTTAAATGCGCGTCACAATTCCTTGCCGTATGAGCGGAAATACATCAGAATTCTCGTTGCTACAATAGCATCTGTAGTGGCCATAGACATGCATTGATAGTTTTCAGTCACGTGACCGGCTCGGAAGTGCTGCACAAGCATGTCATGTTATCATCTGTTTCACAGCCACAAATATTTAGATCACCTCTCAAAAGAATAAAACAAAGGTATTTCTGAACAAAATGCAAGTTTTGGCCATTTGCAATCCATATTAAGCACCCGCAGCAATATTTCAATCATAAACAGTGTGACAAAACGTTATAAAAAACACTTTAAGTGTCTTAATATATTTAAAACAGTAATATTAAAAGATCAAATTCAGTAATCTCTATATTAGTGATGCATAGTTTACACAGGCAAGCAGATGAGGAATATGAACGCAGTCCTCTTCAGTGTTTTCCTTCTAATGGTTTTCTATGGGAAGCATTTAATGTGAATCTTTGCACATTGTGTTTATATTCTGGCTTCATCTTCTTGCCTGTACTAAATATACATCATGAATAAGATGTCCACTGAATCTCTTAATATCTGCGTTTTACTACATTAGCTGGCAGTCAGTGGAGCAAAGCTTGGTTTGCCCTCCAGGGGGCGTTCCTATGAGGGTGTGACGTCACGTGAAAGCTAGCAATACGTGTGATTATTTAGTTGTTAAATAAGGAACAAGGGAGGTTTTTTGTGTCATTTACAGGGAGAATATTTTTATTTTTTGTTGTTTTCCAGTACATCTTGTCTTGGGAGCACCCTTTGATTTTACATCTGTAAGTAGTTCTCAGTTAAAGTAACTGACCTGAATGATGTTGTAGCAGTTGATATTTAAAGATTTCTCTGTTTGTGTCTTTCAGTGTGATATTTCAATCATACGGAGATAGTGGACTCTTATTCTTCTGGAGAACTTTGGGGTTTTCTCTGAAAGGTACTGTACATTTCCTCCAGCCCATCATTACATTTGCACCCCCTTCTGACCAATTTGAAATGAACCGAGATACATGTATATTACAGTGCAGAAACCCTACAAGAGGCCCCTCCATAATATAACAGGCTACGCTTGTGAGGTACGTCTCTCTCAAGGAAAAGACCCTCAACAATCTCCTGAACAATCAGAAGCTCCCAGAGTGTCCTTCATATTTCATCTTGTGTTCAGGGGAGTTGTGTTCATGACCGTTCAGACGCTGAGGAAATTTTAAATGTGTACACATACTTGTATGACGGACCACAGATACAATTGAGCCTGTTATGTGGCCAAGAGAGCAGGACAGGATTAGACAGAACAACGGTCAGAGAAATTGAGTTGTTGTGTGGAGAACAGGACAGGCAGACTAAAGCCATATTCAACTTATTTTCTATCATGCATAAATGTAACTTTGATAATTATTCAAGAAATATTATAATTAATATTATTATGAGGGCCATTGTACAAACCCGATTCCAAAAAAGTTGGGACACTGTACAAATTGTGAATAAAAACAGAATGCAATGATGTGGAAGTTTCAAATTTCAATATTTTACTCAGAATACAACATAGATGACATATCTAATGTTTAAACTGAGAAAATGTATAATTTTAAGGGGAAAATAAGTTGATTTTAAATGTCATGGCATCAACACATCTCAAAAAAGTTGGGACAAGGCCATGTTTACCACTGTGTGGCATCCCCTCTTCTTTTTATAACAGTCTGCAAACGTCTGGGGACTGAGGAGACAAGTTGCTCAAGTTTAGGAATAGGAATGTTGTCCCATTCTTGTCTAATACAGGCTTCTAGTTGCTCAACTGCCTTAGGTCTTCTTTGTCACATCTTCCTCTTTATGATGTGCCAAATGTTTTCTATGGGTGAAAGATCTGGACTGCAGGCTGGCCATTTCAGTACCTGGATCCTTCTTCTACGCAGCCATGATGTTGTAATTGATGCAGTATGTGGTCTGGCATTGTCATGTTGGAAAATGCAAGGTCTTCCCTGAAAGAGACGACGTCTGGATGGGAGCATATGTTGTTCTAGAACTTGGATATACCTTTCAGCATTGATGGTGCCTTTCCAGATGTGTAAGCTGCCCATGCCACACGCACTCATGCAACCCCATACCATCAGAGATGCAGGCTTCTGAACTGAGCGCTGATAACAACTTGGGTTGTCCTTGTCCTCTTTAGTCCGGATGACATGGCGTCCCAGTTTTCCAAAAAGAACTTCAAATTTTGATTCGTCTGACCACAGAACAGTTTTCCACTTTGCCACAGTCCATTTTAAATGAGCCTTGGCCCCGAGAAAACGCCTGCGCTTCTGGATCATGTTTAGATATGGCTTCTTTTTTGACCTATAGAGTTTTAGCCGGCAACGGCGAATGGCACGGTGGATTGTGTTCACCGACAATGTTTTCTGGAAGTATTCCTGAGCCCATGTTGTGATTTCCATTACAGTAGCATTCCTGTATGTGATGCAGTGCCGTCTAAGGGCCCGAAGATCACGGGCATCCAGTATGGTTTTCCGGCCTTGACCCTTACGCACAGAGATTGTTCCAGATTCTCTGAATCTTTGGATGATATTATGCACTGTAGATGATGATAACTTCAAACTCTTTGCAATTTTTCTCTGAGAAACTCCTTTCTGATATTGCTCCACTATTTTTCGCCGCAGCATTGGGGGAATTGGTGATCCTCTTCCCATCTTGACTTCTGAGAGACACTGCCACTCTGAGAGGCTCTTTTTATACCCAATCATGTTGCCAATTGACCTAATAAGTTGCAAATTGGTCCTCCAGCTGTTCCTTATATGTACATTTAACTTTTCCGGCCTCTTATTGCTACCTGTCCCAACTTTTTTGGAATGTGTAGCTCTCATGAAATCCAAAATGAGCCAATATTTGGCATGACATTTCAAAATATCTCACTTTCAACATTTGATATGTTATCTATATTCTATTGTGAATAAAATATAAGTTTATGAGATTTGTAAATTATTGCATTCCTTTTTTATTCACAATTTGTACAGTGTCCCAACTTTTTTGGAATCGGGTTTGTAGATCTGCGATGCACTCCTTCACTGTGAAATACGACAGTATGAGGTGTGCCAAACACAATGTTTGTGTTTTGTTTATGTTTATGTATTTTGCTCCACTCAGTGATCAACTGCTGTATTGCAGACAAGTAACTTCTATTTTATTTGCTATGCAAGCGGTTTTAAATGTCCAATAACAATCAAGAATCCAAATTGCTCACTTTTTTTCAAGCAGTTGTGTAATATTGACAAATGTTTTGAATACTTGACTGAATTTCCTTTAGTGTGTCATAGCTGATAAATATGAACCTTTTACTCAACACACAGCATGAAGTCTGCTGACTGAGCAGATTCTATAGCTATGTTTTTACAGAAATAAGGTTTTTAAGATGGAGTAAAGTCACATTATCTCAAAAATGCTTCAAAAAATTGGTTTCACATTAAGTATGCATATAGTATTGAATGTCCCCTACAAGAACTGACCATTCATTTTTATTTTCTTCTACTACAATCAAGCTCTCTTTGGGCTTCTGGAGTGAAATAATGCCACATTCTCAAGAATTTTGCAGTAATTAAGTAACCATATTAACCAAGTGTGTGGGGGTCCTAGATATGAGTTAATAATCTTATTTCTACTCATTGCAACTTCTTAAAAATGATTATTAAATTTTGCTTCTCAAAATGATTGACTGTTTGGGAGGGAGCGTTGAAAACGTCACACGCTGGTGACTGCTGGGAAAAAGGTGTAAATGCAACCAAAAATTGCTCATGTTTTATTGAAAGTGTAATCTATTAAATACAATTAACAGATAATCTAATACCATTAAATATGAAGTGTCTGTAGTTTTATCAGATTGTAGAGCTTGTTTTATAGAGAGCTTGATTAATCAGGCAGTAAAGCAGTGTTGGGCAGTAATGTTATTTTTGCAGTAACTAGTAGTGTAACTAGTAAGATTTCAGAGCAGCTTTTGATGCCTCAGTCCCTACTGATCTGAAATCAATCCAATAATCACTAGGTTTATTTCCATACTTTTCAGACTCGCACATGAAGACACAGGGGATGTAAATATTGCGATCTGGTACACTGGTTTTGTCAGGAGAAACGGTGATCTGAACGCAGTACTTTACTCTGGTATTACATGGCTTGATCCCGATATACATTATATTACTATAATTAAAAATCTTATGAACTTATGTGATTTCTTTTGATAAAATACTTCATGAAATATAATCATATATGGGTAACAGAGAAATTATAGCTGCACTTTTACATAAAAACCTCAATCAATCACTACTGAGAGTTTGTAATAACTTCTGACTGCCATCCAGTGTAGACTTTGGTCAGATGCTGAGGCAGAAATATATTGTTACTAACATTTTAGGCGCCGTTCACATATCGCGCCTAAAAACGCGTGGAAAACGCTAGGCGCGCCGCTTTCTCCTTTTTTCCAAAGCGCTCGGGCGGTTGCGCTCCGGAGGCGTCTGTTTTTGCTAAGCAACCATCAGCTGCGCTCTCCGCATTGTTCCTCTTATTTGAGTCAAAATAATGAGGGCTTGACAAGTCATGAAGTTCAGGAAATCCCTGGACCGCAATGATGAGCTGCTCCATTTTTCTGCTGAGGTTTCAAAGTAACGGAAAAGGTGAGGAAGCTGATTGGTTGGTTCTTGTCACATGACCTGCGGTGCGCTTGCGGCATTCTGAAAAGTTGAGATGTTTTTATCTCGATGCGGCGCGGACGCGCCTGGTAAAAGCGAGCGCGTTGCACCGCGTGCGCGTCGCTTCCATTATGAGGGCACATACTGCGCGTCTACATTTGAAATAACGAACTTGAGCGTGCAAAAGACGCCATATGTGAGCAGCCCCTTAGAAGAATTTTATGGTGAAGATTTTCATCATAAACACAATTACAACTTCTGTGGGGTAATATTGTAATAGTGCAACTAATTACTGTTGCCAGAAAGTAATAAGTTTAAAAATGCTTTCCTGTAGCTCAACTGGTAGAGCATGGTGCTAGCAACGCCAAGATCATGGGTTCGATTCCCAGGGAAAGCAAGAGCTGATCAAATGTAAAACTGTAACTTGAATGCAATGTAAGTCGCTTTGAATAAAAGCGTCTGCTAAATGCATAAATGTAAATAAGTAAAGTAATAATATTAACTAGTAATAAATTAAATTTTTGGAGTAACGAACCCAAGACTGCCAATAAGACACTAAAACTTTTACATTATTCACTCGCAGTCAAAAGTTTTTGAACAGTAAGATTTGTAATATTTTAAAGTCTCTTCTGCTCACCAACCTGCATTTATTTGATCCAAAATACAGCAGAACCAGCAATAGTGTGGAATATTTTTTACTATTTAAACATTTTCTATGTGAATATGTGTTAAACTGTAATTTATTTCTGTGATGCAGCGCTGTATTTTCAGCATCATTACTCCAGTCTTCAGTGTCACATGATCTTCAGAAATCATAATAATATGCGGATTTGCTGCTCAAGCAAACATTATTATTATTATTATTATTATTATTTAAAACAGTTGAGTACATTTTTTTTCTTGATTCTTTGATGAATAGAAAGATCCAAATATCAGCATTTATCTAAAATAAAAAGTTTTTATAACATTATACACTAAACCATTCAAAATCTTAGAGTCAGTATTATTATTATTTTGTTTTATTTTTGGGAAAGAAATGATATAAATTAGTACTTTAAGGATGCTTTTTGATGATAAAGACATTTATATTACAAATATTTCTATTTCAGATAAATGCTGTTCTTCTGAACTTTCTATTCATCAAAGAATCCTGAAAAAAATTGACTCAGCTGTTTTCAGCATAATAATAATAATAATATATTTTTGAGCGGCGAATCAGTATATTATGATTTCTGAAGATCATGTGACACTGAAGACTGGAGTAATGATGCTGAAAATACAGCTTTGATCACAGAAATAAATTACATTTTAACAGATATTCTCATAGAAAAGAGCTATTTTAAATTATAATAATATTTCACAATATTTACTGTTTTTGCTGTATTTTGGATCAAATAAATGCAGGTTTGGTGAGCAGAAGAGAATTAATCAAAAAACATTTAAAAACTTACTGTTCAAAAACGTTTAATTTTAGCTATTGTTTTTGAGATTTGTGTTAATTTCATGTTTGAAATAGAATATTTGTACCACTGGATGCGAGTTGTATATTCCAGTAATAAAATCTGTTGTTGGTAACTACATGTTTCAGCCCAACGCAGACTTAAACCAGTTTTCCACGTCCTTCCCAGACAGTACTCTCTATATCAGATCAGTTATTGTAATTTGCATCTTCTGTGTTGTAATGAATATCCTCATGATTTCCAGATACTGTATGTGCTCTATATTAGCTTGTAAGTAGATGCAGTTGAAGATTTTTGAGTCCATGAATAAATATTCCAGGTTCCTCACAAGTTCAGTGTGAACAGCTTCAGGAATCTGCTTTTCATTAATTAATCATTTTGACCATATTACTAAAAATCTTTTTACAAAAATGTACTATTTAAAACAAATCATGTCTATTCCTGGTTTACATGAGTTAAGAGTATATAAAAATGGCTATGAAATTTAAAAAGCAGTTTGTTACTGCTCCTGTTTTTAATGCAACATAATGCAGTATTAATACATAATATTCAAACTAAGGCTGCATGTTTAAAGCAAGTAACAGTATTACTTTAGTCAGAAGTCAGAAAGAGCTTTATTTTGACACACACAACAGGAGCTTTCAGTGCAGAAGAAAGTAGAGACAGTGCAAACATAATTAAATTAAATAATGCACTATATATGTAGAAATATAGAGGAAAAAACATTGTTGGAATGTACAGACATGTTATTTACAAGTGTGCAGTTTACAAGCAGGACTAATGTTAAAAATGTGTCTGGTTGGATCTTTCGACATGATACGCATTTTTAAAATATTTCCAAATATATATATACACATTTAAAATTGATCAATTTGGTACAGTATTTAATGGACAAAGAGTGTATGAAGTCTGACAAACATTGTCTGCTTTTAGATTTTAAAGTTCAATAACAGCAAAACTATAAAGTGACCAAATTTTATATTAAAGTACATCATTAAAAACAATTTAAAATTACTGTGCCTTGTCCCTGTACTGTGTCTTTCATTTGGACCTCTTGGTAGGAATCATGTTTCTTGTTCCTGTTCTGACACCAACGCTTCATCATGACAGCAAACACAATCAGAGCCGCCAGAGCCACCACCACTCCAATCACAATCCCAACCCAAACAGCTGGAAGGGGAAAGTGGGAAGAGAATACAATTTAAAAAAAATTATTTTTTCTTTTTTAAACTTACTGCTTAAAGATTTTGTAAAGCTCTCAACACCTTCTGTTTTACTTACGAACTCGTTCATGAGGTTCGTCCTTGTGTTTGCCGTCATGTTTGTCCTTTGAGCCAGCACTAGGGTCTGTAGAGAATGTTGGAAGGTTAATTACACAGGTAATTATTAATTTGCCGTTCATCATAATTAAACCTCACCTGTCCACTATATAATTATAATTTCTAAACATCCAGCAATTTTCTCTCACCTGTGACCGTCACGGTGAGGAGGATTCCTCCTGATGAGTTCAGGGCTCTGTAGATTCCAGCATCACTGGATGAGAAGTTTTTAATGGTCAGGCGGTCATTCTTGTCGGTCAGTTGATCAGTCAGGACACCCTGTCGTCTCCTCCACACCTCTGTCCAGCCTGGGTCTGTAAAATGCATGACGTTCCCAGCCTCACGCGGAAGATCAAACATCAGCTCTTTGCCTTTCTGTCCTGTTAAATTAACTGAAGAGCAATAAAACAACATAATTATGACATGGTGCATTTATAATATTTATGATGGATGGTATTACACTGGTGTAATGTAGTATAAAATAAACACATACTAAATGAAAGCAACAAAAGCTCAAATTCAATATTTAAATCAGTTTTGACCTTACCTTTAACATGGACGTCAAAACTGTTGCTGGAAATTAAACCGCTGTTGTCATGAACGTCTGCCGTGTATTTCCCAGCATCAGTGGTCTTCAAGTCTTGTAGAATGAGGTCACAACTCCCACTCTTGTGCACACGACCCGTGAAGTGTTCGTTCTGATCCCTGCCATAAGCAATTTTGGACCCAAATATCAGAACAGTGGATAAATCTTCTCTGTTGCTTAAATTACACGGGAGGGTAATACTGCCGCCCTTTAGTCCCTCCACAGGAACAGAAGCAGCACCTGCAAATAAAAACAGTGTTGAATCACTGCACAATATTGATACAGATGTGGTATTTATTAATCTTATTAATGTCACCAATCCTATTTACAAATAATTGTTCTTTACATTACACACTCACCAGGCGAGACGAACAGCAGGAAAAAGGTCACACACCTGATAAAAAAAAAAAAAAGAAAAAAGAAAAGAAAGAAAACGGTGGTTATATAGTTCTCAAATCTCACCTGAAGTAAAGAATATTGTGCAGAAACACTGACAATGTTATAGTTATTCAGCACTTCTATACACCGCATGAGAAGAAACTGAACACAGACTTCACTGGACCCAGGGGTGGGCGATATGACAAATCTTATCACAATATGACTCATTTTATAGCACGATAACGAAAGATATATCACGATAGTTATTTTTTTGCTTTTAAAAAGGTTTTTATTATATAAAAAATTGATACCATAAAATTTTCATAATCCTTGTCACCAATATAAGGCTGCCACTAACAACTATTTTTAAATCGATCGACTAATTTATTGATTAATCCATACGATTAATTTCCCACAAAAAAAAACATTTACTTAAGAATATTTTATTAAACCAAATGAAATCCAAATATCTATGAAATCCTTTTTAAAGCAAAAGTAAAGTGCAACATAGAGTGCAAGAAGCAAGTGTCCATCTCTCAGTCCAGATGGACACATGGACGTAAAACTCGAAACATATCTCCAGTGATTATTAGCTGACCAGCGAGATCTGGTCTTAGGATCAATGTGGCCCACCGAGAGCATATATCAGCGCTCCTTGCGTCACATTGTGTGAAGACGTCTATCTGTCCTGGAGTCAGTTATTCACACACATATTAGAGAATACACAATTCCTTCAAGGTTGACTCAAATATACTATTATCAGGTATTTTCGAAAGCGCACAGATAATGAGTGCAGTTTCTCCGAGAGAAACTCAGCTAACTACTAAGATATTATAAGTTAATAACTTTATTAAATCAACTAAAATCTAAGAGGTTAAAAACTTAACATTAACTTGATCAATGACCACTCAAAAGGATATACACTATATTGCCAAAAGTATTGGCACCCCTTCTAACGAACAGGTTTGACTACTTTAGTAATTTCTATGAGTACAAATCTTAATGTTAAAGCATATAATGATATTCTAGGAAATTGTGTGCTTCTAATATTATAGCAACAGTTTGGACTCTTTTCTATTCTAACATGACAATGTCTCTGTGTATAAGACAAGGTTCAAAAAGAAAATGATTGATTGAGTCAGTGTGGAAGAACTTGACTGGTCTGCATAAAACCAAGTCCTAATCCCAGTTTAACACCTCTGGTGTGACTGTAAATGCAGACCTTGAGCCAAAAACATCACCAAACACCAATGACTTGTACATTCTAGTGGTGCAACGGATCACAAAACTCACGGTTCGGATCACGGTTCGGATTTTGAGTCACGGATCGGATCATTTTTCGGATCAGCAAAAAAAAGTTGCTTTACTACTAAAGTCAGTAATAAACCAAGAACAATTACACAAATTAATTAGATTTTCAACCAATAGATAGATTTCCAGCCTACAACATAAAATTATAATTAAAGACAGTAACAGTAGTATTCAGGTTTAGAAATGTAAAAATTAAGTGTAAAACACAATAATGCTTACTGCATAAGTTAAATACAGATGATTAGCAGACAGAAGCAGGTATTATAGGCTGCTGTCTCTTTAAGACTAAATGCACAGACCAAATACTGACACACATCCGGTTTCTTTCTCGGCTGTATACGTTAACTTAAGACATAACTGACTGTGTTTACCAGAATACTTGCCAAAACGGGTATTTTAACATAACTTTGTGTGTGTGTGTATGTATCCATCCGTTGAGGCGTTGTCTGAAACGCGGTATCTAAATCACGCCTCTCTTTCTCACGCGCTCTCTCTGCGTGTGCGCGCTTCAGTGTGTGCGGCAGCGGCTGCGCGCAGAAACGGAGCGCGTGCAAATGATAAACTTTCACTCTATGTTAAACTTATCAGTTGATCCGCGAATCACATGCGTGCCGAACCGTGGGGACTGGTCCGTACGGATCACGGATCATCTATGATCCGTTGCACCCCTAGTACATACACTATATAGACAAAAGTTTCCCTTCTTTAGAAGAGAAAAAGGCTCTTCCAAACTGTGGCAAAAAAGATGGAAACATAATTTATGCATTTAAAAATTGTATTTCCATCTCTGTTGCAACAGTTTTGGAAGTGTCTAAAATGACTGAACCCATATGTACAAGTCATTGGTGTTTGGTGATGAGTTTTTGGCTCAAGGTCTGCATTTACAGTCACACCAGAGGTGTTAAACTGGGATCAGGACTTGGTTTTATGCAGACCAGTCAAGTTCTTCCACACTGACTGAATCAATCATTTTCTTTTTGAACCTTGTCTTATACACAGAGACATTGTCATGTTAGAATAGAAAAGAGTCCAAACTGTTGCTATAATATTAGAAGCACACAATTTCCTAGAATATCATTATATGCTTTAACATTAAGATTTGTACTCTTGGAAATGGCTAAAGTAGTCAAACCTATTAATTAATAGGGGGTGACCCAATACTTTTGGCAATATAGTGTATATTGAAGAAGTGGATCTGGGATTCAAGCTCATGCTCACTGAAGACAAACAGTCAGTGATGAAATAAGGTTAAGAAACTAACTGCAAGCAATAGGACAAAAAACTACAATAAATAAGAAACGCTACACACATTGTGTAAATTAATTAGTCTTCACTGTGTTAATATATTAGGGCTGTCGCGATTCGTCGACTTTTAAAAATCATCGATTGCTCGCGTCGACTAACCGGCAAAATACCGGAAGTGGCGCATTTCACAGATGAGAATACATAAAACACATAAGACTATTTTCCAAGGATGCATGATATTAAACCCATTTAAAAATCATAATTAAGCATAAGCATATGTAATTTAATTAAATAATTATATGTGATGCAGTTCTAATACAGTATATGTGCTTTAATTAAGTACATGTGTGTAGGTTAAGTACGTGCATCTCACAGCGGCTCCGCTCACAGTAGCTCCACAGAAACTTATTGACGTGTGGAGCGTCTCAAACTCATCTCTGCATGTTATTGTGAGTTTGGGTTTATTATAACATTCATCAGGGAACGCAACGTGCGTTTTTTCATCAGATTTGTGAGGTAAACATCACAGGTAACCGTGACGTCACACGCGGTGGTGCTGCAAGATGTCTGCACCTTTGCTCCAAAAGCGATAAAACATCCTTTCTTCTGTAAAACTGTGACATTAATCATGTTTGTTGTTTTTTAATCAAAGTGGAGAACACTTCACTAAATAATGTAAACTTGACTGACTGCTTCAGTTGCACTTTAAGCTCGACTCTCACACATGCACATAAGGATTTACTGAACACATCTTTGGATACTACAGGAGGTTACACACATTTGTATGAATGGAGAGAGAAGCTTGTATTGTCAGGCTCTCCTTGATTTTTGTTTTTTCTTGTAAATTAAAACCAATTATGGTCACTCCAACTGAGGTCAAGAGCTACATAATCCAGAGCGCAGCTACAGATCTGTTGTGTTTCTCACTTGATGCGAGTTTCCAACCCACAGTTATAAAAAATAAATTAATAAAAAAAACAAAAACAAATGGGGGGCAAAACAGTAACATATGACTTTTAGCCATTCAGTTGGTCAGGATTGACACCATTTAGCCTGGCTCTTTGACTACACAATCACTGTCACCAAAAACTCTCGAACACCATTTAAAAACTTATAATTGTTTGCATTATTTACACATAAAATATGATCACAATGTGAGAGCTGAAAGGTTCTTACCAAAGAAAGTTAACTATCAGCCGACTCCTCAGACTCTCCATAGGTTTGTTCCTGCTGTGGGAGTGTTTCCTCTTCTTGGCATTTCTTCTATCCTCGCTGTCTCTTAGGTGCAGTCCCATGATAGCTGGCATCTCCGTCCTTCTCCTCCAGATCTCCTCCACCTGTGAATCACAAAGATACAATATTATGTAGAAAAATGTCAAAACAACAAGTGTCATGTCATAAGCAGTAAAATTTCCCTTCATCTTTGTCATTTTTTTACTTTTATTTTATTTTAATAAATAAATAAATAAAAATGCATAAAATCATAAGTGTTATTATATTCATTACATATTATATTATTTTTAATGACAATCTGAGATCAGCCTCATCACATTGTAGTGCATAAAAAGAGTATTTCAGTTTAAATTATATTAGCTCCAAAAATCACAGCTGTCCTACCTCTTTATCTTCAGTTGCTCATAGGCTGAAGATAGACTTCTGTACAGGGTTAAAATCCGTCCCTGGACAAATCCAGCCCATCCGGCCCTCGAGTCCCCCGTGGATGATTTGCTGGGTTACAGGGCCTTCAATTGGAGTAAATAAATTAATAAATAAAACAGGACAAAAACAAAAATATAGTAACACACATTACTCAAGCAAATATAACTATATCAAACATTTTCGTTATTTTTTAATTTTTTAAAAGTTTGTTGCCTCAAGGCAACATTATACTGTAGCTGATGTGTCTTTGGAGCTGTAGTGAATTTGAACAATATTTATTAAAATAAATGAACTAGAATGAACTGCAAAGATAAATCAGCGATGGTGTAATATGCTGTAAAACAAATCATCAAATGTCAACAAAAGCCACTTGGCTGAGTGGTGCAACTGAGAAAAAACTGACTACAAGAAATGGACACAATTTATGAATAAAATGATACTGACCGCTATGATAGACAAGAAAAAGCAGCAGAAGATTCAAGCATCTGAACCTGTTGTGACTACAGAAGAGCAGTTATGAGACAGATACAGACATATATCACAGACATGAATGCAGGAACTGCAATACTGACGACTCTAAACCTTCACTTTCGTTTTTATTTAAAGATTTAACACACAATGATCTTATCTTGTCGAATAAGAAACAAACTATAATCTGAATGTTTAATTTTATAAATTATAATTTTCAAAATAGATTTTATAGATGTTCAGTGTAATCATCCGATCCAACATGGTCCGTCAAACCCGAATGTCCAATGGACACAAAAGTTGTAGAAATTCAGTAACCTGCTACAAATAAATAATATGATTACAACAGTGTAGAACAATTTAATCATTACATTAATAATTACACCAATAAAAACCATCAACATAATCTTTGTTCATCAGCATAAAGATAAACATGTTGACATTAGCATCATTAGCAGGAAACCCTTTTTCACAAACAAAATATTGGCATAATAACACAAAAACACACAAGCTTGGAAAGGGATAGAAACTTACATTGTAATAGTTATGCAAGAGTCTTGCTTTCTGTGTCTAAACTCCGTGAACCACTGCAAGTTTAGCGAGATCTATTTAACTTATGTTAAGTAAAAACAAAACCGAAAGCTTCGTTACTACTCTTCCTGTGTGCTAAAATGTATGAGTGGTCTGTGTTGCCCTCTACTGGTTACTCTATCAAAACTGTCACAAGATGTCGGTCTATTTGTTTACATAAACGCTTGGCTAACTAAACACTGAGAGTAGATTTGTGAGTCCAGAAGCAGTCAGTTAATGAGGACATGAGTAATAATGAGACAAAACAGTCCACCAAACATTGTTCATCTTCTGGCTGATTTGCTCCACAATATGTTTAGAGCAGCTGAAGATCTCCCAGATTCACAGAGAGGCTTTAAATGCACCAGAAGTGAAATATAGCATCAATCTCGTCATATTTCATCCTGTTATTATCAATAAAGCATTACTTTCCTGAGCATTGTAAAATAATTGGAATAATTATGTAATTCATATAAAATACAAACCAACAAAATGTTTCTTACAAAACTTTTATTTATTTTCTATCAAAGCAGATTTACAAAGAATAATAGGGTGAAGTCAGCTAAAATGGGCCAAATAAGGTTGTAGCATCATATCTCTTTAAATTTTAACAGAAAATCACAACATTCAACACTTGCTGACACTTAACAATAATTTTTATTGGTCTGAGTTTTTTAAGACGGGCAGGACAGAGTGTTACATGAAGCTTGTCAGAGAAACTGTGAGGTAATTGAGCCTTAAAAACATAGAAAACTTCATTAATCACTAATAAAGGTACTAAAGGAATTATAAGCAAGCTTACCAACAATGCAAAGGTTTATGAACAATGTTTTGACATGCTCTTTCAAATAAAAAAAAAGTTTAGTTTATAAAAGAAACTTTGATTTTTGTGAAAAGGGTAATTTAAGGTAGAAATGACTGGTTAAGCTAAAATGGGCCACAATTCTCAGCTAAAATGGGCTGCATACACACACACACACACACACACACACACACTTTTACACAGAAATTGAGGGTGAAAATAGGTTTATAGGCCTACTGTAGACATATATCCATACAAAATCTTAACAGTCTTTAAAAAAAAATACAAGCATACACACATACATGCACACAATAGACACCAATGCACAGAAACACACCTATATGATCAGTTCATTTTTAATTGCATTGTTTAATTAAATATTCATTCAACTTTCTATTTAATGAAATACATTTATGGTGTTGCTATGGCACACTAAAGACAATAGTGTCAGTTTACTGTTAATAATCAAATGATTTAAGCTGAAATGACCTGTTGTTCTGTTTTTATATCGGCCCATTTTACCTGAATGTTGTGCCGTGGCTCAAGAAGATACCTGCTGATACTCTAACTCTCATCATTTTAAAACTTTTATACTTTTTCATATTTTAAAAATATAAATATATTTAAGAGACCCATGCTAATTTAGAAGAATATCATTAGATCTCATGCATAGCTTATTTGATGGTATCATAAGTCATTTACCAAAACATGGCCCATTTTAGCTGACTTCACCCAACAAATCCACTATTCAGCAGACAAAAGCAACACAGAAGCATTATTTAAACATATGTTTTTTAATTAAATTTTACAAAATATACAAGCATATTTTTGTTTGGGACAGATATGTATTTACATTATTAATACTTTTTTTAATAGAAATAATAACACCTAGTTGATGAATTGGGATTTGTAACCAGTCCAGATCTTAAAGCTTTACATAAATACAAAATGCAGAACCAGTTACCAAACAGATTCCTGAGGTCCAGTCCGAATGTGCATACACACTGAAAATGTAAAATATATTGCAGAAATATGTTGACAAAATCCTCTGCAGATCTACTGGCTCTGAAGGCAAATTTACAAGTAACAGCTAGAATAAACAAGACTTTTGTACAGATTTTTTTCCATGAGTTTAAGTTATTTGCCTTCGTTTTATTCATTATTTGTCAGTGCTATGGTGCTAGTCTTTGGTCAGTCAGTCAGATTTGATCAATTTCACAGATTTGCAGAAAATCCTGCGCTGTATGATGAGCACAGACTGATTTTTTTTTACTTTCAGGCTCCATCCAGTTTGAGGATATCACAATCATTTGATATTTGGGACCAATTCTAGAACACGTTGTTTATAGCCGTTTATAACGTCAGCATATCTACAGAGTTATAAATATGATCAGATTGTAAAAGTTGTGTGATTCATTTCAGTCTTAACCAGTGACATCAGTAGGTGTCCTGCACACCTGTACAGTTTAATCATATTCCACCGGGCCCTCAGCAGATGTCTACATGATCCTTTAATGCTACTGGGTCTTCTGTGCTCAGTCCTCCTTTTCCTTTACTAGCAGCACCCTTCAGATAGCTTCTGTGCCGATGCTTGAGTAACAGGACAGCAGTCACAATCAGAGCCAGCAGAACCAGCAGAACCACAGTCAGGGCAGCTGCCAAACTCCAGTAGCCTGCAGGTGTGAGTGAAAATTAGCGAGAGAACACTTATTTTATTTTAAAAATTTCTTTCAATTTTTTAATTCACTGCTAGATTTTTGTAAAGCTCTTAATGTCTCCTGTTTTACTCACTACGATATTTAGTGTCATCAGTTTTGTCTTTATCAGTGTCGTCTAGTTTTTCCTTTGATTCTGTACACAATACTGAAAGGTTAGTCTCACAGTTTATTATGAATTTGCTGTTTAAACATAATATTTCTGAAGTTTCTCTCACCTGCGACAGTCACTGTGATCAAGAGTTCTTCATCAGGGTCCAGAACTCTGTATGATCCTGCGTCTCCGGCTGTGAAATTACTAATGATCAGGTTTCTATCTCTGATGGTGATTCGTTCTCTCTGAACTCCATCAGTTCTGCTCCAGACCTTCATCCACTCTGTGCTTCTTCTGCTCTGATGCTGCACTTTATCAGCGTCTGACAGCAGAACATCCAGCTTCAGCTCCTCACCGATCTTCACAGAAATCTCATCTGAGGAGAAACAAAGACATTAATTATCATTGTAATCAATCTGTGATAATTCAGTGTTTGTCGTTTCCAGTCCAGTATGCAATATCACTATAATTATTAAATAAAAACCAGAAAACACATACTAATGGTTTGATCAGTTTTATCTTTACCATGAACACAAAGTTGGTACGTCCTGATCTGTCGCTCCAGCTCTGCCTGATCATTGTAGTAATAGACGTGTAAAAAATATTTCCCAGCTTCACTGAAGCTCAGATTCTTGATGAAGACGTCACAGTCTCCTTCTTTAAATACTCGTCCACTGCATTCTTCAGTCGGACACACAGGGATGATTTCTGACCGACCGTGTAAACTAATTTCCAGAATCTCACGATCTTCAATTTCACACGTCAGGGTGATGTTTCCTCCCTTTTCTCCTGTCACAGGTCTAGCAGTGGTTCCTGCAAATACAGACAGTGCATTTTAATTTAATACAAAGTATCAATACTGCAAAATCAGTTTGCTGTTTCTCTCTCTTCTCTGTAATAGTCATGATAAAATATCCTAGTAGAGTTATTTTCGTCAACCGAATTAAACTACATAGAAATAAAGGCAACAAGTAAACAATGATATTAGAAGTGACACATTGTAAATGTTTCAGATGTTGATGACATTGTTTATTAATCAGTGACCTGCACAGATAATCCAGTGATGTCAGTGTGTATTATTTATGTGATATGACCATCGATACACAAATATCCACCAAATCACTTGAGTGACACAACAGAAAAAATACTAGAATAACTCCAGCTGAAACTGATTAAAGAAAGAAAAAAGTTCTGATTAACATAAATGATACTGACCGCTGTAATCGACAAAGCCCAGCAGCAGCAGCAGAAGATATATCCTGAGAGAAACAGATGTGTTATATGACAGACAGAGACACAATATCTTGAGAGGTGATAGACACAATACAAGTCTAGATTCAGTCTCAAACCCTTAGTGAGGTGCTTACAAGACACCAGATGAGGAACTCAGAGAAACTGACAACCCCGAGATGCTGAACAGAAAGATTCAGATCAACTATTTAGATTTTTTTTTTTTATCACATTTGTAACATGTAATGTTTGACGTGAAATTAGTACCCTGTACATTTTCATAAAGTAATTTTTAATTATTTGTATTTTAAATTGAGGTTAACTAGTATTGGCATATCATTGTAACAGCAAAATTCAGTGTTTCTTAAAGGTAATACGTAATTTTATTTTTATTCAAATATCCAAAAACCACTAGAACTTACATGTTAAAAAATATCCAATAAGAAACATCAACTATAATATGACAATTCAACCGCAGCACATGCCACTGAGGAGAGGGGCGGGACGTTCAGGCGTTTAGCCAATCACAACACACTGAGCAGTAATGGACACATTAAGTATAAAGACTTTGATACATTTCCTTGGCATCACAAGCAGGTTTAGTTGTCCAAAAACACATATGACAGCAAACAAACAAACATTGGATTTATATTTAAAAACGTGAAAACTTACATGGTAACAATCCACGGTTCAGTGCCATTGATCAACCACATCGACCGAGTGAGTGACTGGAGATATTCATGTGCCTTTTCCCAACCAAGCTTCATTCAGAATTGGCAGGTCTCCGAAACAAAACAGAGTTTCTCCTCCCCTCGGGATTGCTTCTCCAGACCCCTCTGACTCTGTTGAGTCGTCAACGGGGGGGCGTCAACCGAGAAGGGTTCAAAGAACTGCACCGCCCCTCAGTCGCTCCGATTTCATCGTCAACCAATCAGTGGAGACAGAAAGTGAATTGGGGTGGGCCTGAAAAATGAAGACCCACCCCTATTCACTTTCTGTCTCCACTGATTGATAGTTTTCAGTCACGTGACCGGCTCGGAAGTGCTGCACAGGCGTGTCATTTTATCATCTGTTTTCCAGCCACAAATATTTAGATCACCTCTCAAAAGAATAAAACAAAGGTATTTCTGAACAAAATGCAAGTTTTGGCCATTTACAATCCATATTAAGCACCCGCAGCAATATTTCAATCATAAACAGTCCGACAAAACGTTATAAAAAACACTTTAAGTGTCTTAATATATTTAAAATAGTAATATTAAAAGATCAAATTCAGTAATCTCTATATTACTGATGCATAGTTTACACAGGCAAGCAGATGAAGCCGGAATATGAACGCAGTCCTCTTCAGTGTTTTCCTTCTAATGGTTTTCTATGGGAAGCATTTAATGTGAATCTTTGCACATTGTGTTTATATTCTGGCTTCATCTTCTTGCCTGTACTAAATATACATCATGAATAAGGTGTCCACTGAATGTCTATTTTTAATATCTGCGTTTTACTATTATTAGCTGGCAGTCAGTGCAGCAAAGCTTGGTTTGCCCTCCAGGGGGCGTTCCTATGAGCCTATGACGTCACGTGAAAACTAGCAATAGGTGTGATTATTTAGTTGTTAAATAAGGAACAAGGGAGGTTTTTTGTGTCATTTACAGGGAGAATATTTTTATTTTTTGTTGTTTTCCAGCACATCTTGTCTTGGGAGCACCCTTTGATTTGACATCTTTAAGTAGTTCTCAGTTAAAGTAACTAACCTTAATGATGTTGTAGCAGTTGATATTTAAAGATTTCTCTGTTTGTGTCTTTCAGTGTGATATTTCAATCATACGGAGATAGTGGACTCTTATTCTTCTGGGGAACTTTGGGGTTTTCTCTGAAAGGTACACTTCCTCCAGCCCATTATTACATTTGCACCCCCTTCTGTCCAATTTGAAATGAACCGAGATACATGTATATTACAGTGCAGAAACCCTAACAATCAACAATCTCCTGAACAATCAGAAGCTCCCAGAGTGTCCTTCATATTTCATCTTGTGTTCAGGGGAGTTGTGTTCATGACCGTTCGGACGCTGAGGAAATTTTAAATGTTTACACATACTTGTATGACGGACCACAGATACAATTGAGCCTGTTATGTGGCCAAGAGAGCATGGCCAGGATTAGACAGAACAACGGTCAGACAAATTGAGTTGTTGTGTGGAGAACAGGACAGGTGTCTTGGTGAGAGACCAGTGTTAGCTTACAGATATACACACGTTAGCTAACTATATTGTTGGGGAATTACAGTTAAAACCCAAGGACCAGGTATGATGAACAAAGACTAGGAGTCAGAGATGCGATAAATTAAAGAAATTATTTTATGAATAACATAGTTTGCAGTTTCATCAGCAGAAGTCAGCTTCAATACTCTCGATGGAGTTCGTAGGCCGCTCTGCGTTACATGTTCTAGACACCAATAGTTATACTCTAATAGAGGTCACTAATTACGTCAATACACAGGTAAGCAAGATTCTGGTTGGTAGATAAACTTAGAAAATCTCCACACATGGACGTAAAACTGGAAGCATATCTTCTAGTGATTATATTTGGTGACAACTGATCAGAGGTCAGATGCGATAGGTCTCTCCAGAGACATATATCTGTTACCCTGGACATCAGGGTGACGACAAATGATGATTTCCTCCTCGAGCTCTCTCTCTGCATCTAGCTGCAAAGATAGACATTCACACACATACACAGAGAACACTTATCTGTACTTCAAGGTTGCCGGGCTCTGCCCTGAATTTTATCAAATAAGGTTAACTACACACACAATCAGATCAACTTCTTTTAGGCAGACTAAAGCAATATTCAACTTGTTTTCTAACATGCATAAATGTAACTTTGATAATTATTCAAGAAATATTATAATTAATATTATTATGAGGGCCATTGTAGATCTGCGATGCACTCCTTCACTGTGAAATACGACAGTATGAGGTGTGCGTATGAGATGTCCTCTATAAGAACAGGCCATTCATTTCATCTATTCATTAGAGGCCTGTGACGTGGAATAATGTCATGCATCATATAGTCCAGTAAATGTGAAGAGCCGTCAGTTGTGGCCTGACGTTTAGTCTTTCACGTTGTTAGTGTTTCATGTTGTTATGTTTCTGTGTGTAGATCATTGTGATAAATACAATGTGATTGGTGTATTCTAATGTGTTGCACTTTGAATGTGTTGGGCTCTTTAAGAACAAGCTCTCTCTCATTGGGTATATGTATATAAACGAGGAACACACCAGCGCTGAGTCAGTGTGTGATATGTCGTATTTGTGATTCGGGCCGTGTTATAAAATATTGTGTTCACATGTGGCCGTCACAGTGTTAATTCACTGTGGTACCATTGTGCTGAAGAGCTGAGCTTGTGGTTGAGTTGTGGTTATGTTTATGTATTTTGCTCCACTCAGTGATCAACTGCTGTATTGCAGACAAGTAACTTCTATTTTATTTGCCATGCAAGCAGTTTTAAATGTCCAATAACAATCAAGAATCCAAATCGCTCACTTTTTTTTCAAGCAGTTAGTTGTGTAATATTGACAAATGTTTTGAATACTTTATTGAATTTCCTTTAGTGTGTCATAGCTGATAAATATGAACCTTTTACTCAACACACAGCATGAAGTCTGCTGACTGAGCAGATTCTATAGCTATGTTTTTACAGAAATAAGGTTTTTAAGATGGAGTAAAGTCACATTATCTCAAAAATGCTTCAAAAAATTGGTTTCACATTAAGTATGCATATAGTATTGAATGTCCCCTACAAGAACTGACCATTCATTTTTATTTTCTTCTACTACAATCAAGCTCTCTTTGGGCTTCTGGAGTGAAATAATGCCACATTCTCAAGAATTTTGCAGTAATTAAGTAACCTTACATATTAACCAAGTGTGTGTGGGTCCTAGATATGAGTTAATGATCTTATTTCTACTCATTGCAGCTTCTTAAAAAAAATATTAAATTTTGCTTCTCAAAATGATTGACTGTTTGGGAGGGAGCGTTAGAAACGCCACACGCTGGTGACTGCTGGGAAAAAGGTGTAAATGCAACCAAAACAACCACGCATTTAAAAAAATTGCTCATGTTTTATTGAAAGTGTAATCTATTAAATACAATTAACAAATAATCTAATACCGTTAAATCTGAAGTGTCTGTAGTTTAATCAGATTGTAGAGCTTGTTTTATAGAGAGCTTGATTAATCAGCCACTAAAGCAGTGTTGGGCAGTAATGTTATTTTTGCAGTAACTAGTAGTGTAACTAGTATGATTTCAGAGCAGCTTTTGATGCCTCAGTCCCTACTGATCTGAAATCAATCCAATAATTCCTAGGTTTATTTCCATACTTTTCAGACTCACACATGAAGACACAGGGGATGTAAATATTGCCCTGCGATCTGGTACACTGGTTTTGTCAGGAGAAACGGTGATCTGAACACAGTACTTTACTCTGGTATTACATGGCTTGATCCCGATGTACATTATATTACTATAATTAAAAATCTTATGAACTTATGTGATTTCTTTTGATAAAATACTTCATGAAATATAACCATATATGGGTAACAGAGAAATTATAGCTACAATTAATACAGCACTTTTACTTAAAAACCACTATCAATCACTACTGAGAGTTTGTAATAACTCCTGACTGTCATCCAGTGTAGACTTTGGTCAAATGTTGAGGAAGAAATATATTGTTAGTAACATTTTAGAAGAATTTTATGTGGAAGATACACAATTACAACTTCTGTGGGGCGTGAAGGAAAAGTAATATGTATTGTAACTAATTACTTTTGCCAGAAATTAAGTAAAGTAACATTAATTTTGAAAGGAGTAACTAATAACAAGTAATAAATTAAATTTTTGGAGTAACGAACCCAAGACTGCCAATAAGACACTAAAACTGTTACATTATTCACTCCCAGTCAAAAGTTTTTGTACAGTAATATTTTTCATATTTTTTAAAGAATTCTCTTCTGCTCACCAAACCTGCATTTATTTGATCCAAAATACATAAGTAAAATACTCAATAATATTTTTTACTATTTAAACGTTTTCTATGTGAATATCTGTTAAACTGTAATTTATTTCTGTGATGCGCAGCTGTATTTTCAGCATCATTACTGCAGTCTTCAGTGTCACATGATCTTCAGAAATCATACTGATATATTTGCTGCTCATTAAACATTTATTATTAATGTTTAAAACAGTATTTTTTCAGGATTCTTTGATGAATAGAAAGATCCAAAGATCAGCATTAATCTAAAATAAAAAGTTTTTGTAACATTATACACTAAACCATTCAAAAGCTTGGAGTCAATATTATTATTTATTTATTTTTTTTGGGGGAAAGAAATGATAGAAATTAGTACTTTAAGGATGCTTTAAATTGATAAAAAGTGATGATAAAGACATTTATAATGTTACAAAAATTTCTATTTCAGATAAATGCTGTTCTTCTGAACTTTCTATTCATCAAAGAAACCTGAAAAAAATATACTCAGCTGTTTTCAGCATTATAATAATAATAATAATAATAATGTTTCTTGAGAAGCAAATCAGAATATTAGAATGATTTCTGAAGATCATGTGACACTGAAGACTGCAGTAATGATGCTGAAAATACAGCTGCACATCACAGAAATAAATTACATTTTAACACATAATCACATAGAAAACAGCAATTTTAAACTGCAATAATATTTCACTATTTTTTTATGTATTTATGATCAAATAAATGCAGCTTTGGTGAGCAGAAGAGCATTAATCAAAAAACATTACAAAAATTACTGTTCAAAAACTTTGTTTTTTGCTATTGTTTTTGAGATTAATGTTATTTTCATGTTTGAAATAGAATATTACCACTGGATAATATAAAATAATAAAATCTGTTGTTGGTAACTACATGTTTCAGCCCAACGCAGACTTAAACCAGTGTTTCCACGTCCTTCCCAGACAGTAGTCTCTATATCAGATCAGTTATTGTAATTTGCATCAAGCTTCTGTGTTTTAATAAATATATCCTCATGATTTCCAGATACTGTATGTGCTCTATATTAGCTTGGAAGTAGATGCAGTTGAAGATTTTGGAGTCCATGAATAAATATTCCAGGTTCCTCACAAGTTCAGTGTGAACAGCTTCAGGAATCTGCTTTTCATTAATTAATCATTTTGAACCTTATTACTAAAAATCTTTTTACAAAAATGTACTATTTAAAACAAATCATGTCTATTCCTGCTTTACATGAGTTAGGAATATATAAAAATGGCTATGAAATTTAAAAAGCAGTTTGTTACTGCTCCTGTTTTTAATGCAACAATTCAGTATCAATACACAATATTCAAGCTAAAGCTGCATGTTTAAAGCAAGTAACAGTATTACTTTAGTCAAAAGTCAGAAAGAGCTTTATTAGTATTTTTACACACAACAGGAGATTCCAGTGCATAAGTAGAGACAGTGCAAACGTACATGAAAGTGCTGACATACATCGAATTACACAGTAGAGATGGAATATAACAAATTAATGCACTATATACAGAAGTAGAAATATAGAGAAAGCGTTATTGTTTAAATGGATGTACAGATGTTATTTACAAGTGTGCCGTTCACAAATGTAAAATTTTTGGACTTGATGCATAAATGTGTCAGTTACGACTTTATATAGAGATTATGGTACAGCTTTACAATAAGGTTCATTAGTTAACGAACTATATGAACAATACTTCATCAGCATTTATTAATCTTACTGTTAATTTCAACATTTACCAATGCATTATTAAAATCATAAGCAGTGCTTGTTAACATTAATGCACTGTGAATTAATGAACAATGGTTTTAATGTATTTTCATTAACATTAACAATGATTCATAAATACTGTAATAAATGTATTGTTCATGGTTTCTTCATATTAGTTAGTATATTAACTAATATGAACCAATATAACCTCATTGTAAAGTGTTACCATTGTTACTTTAATATAGAGATAGAAGCTGTAGTTTTTGAATAAGGACATTGGCTCAGTCACAGCCAATATATGACCAAACATATTAATATCATTAGACCAGCAGGACTAATGTTAAAAATCAGTCTTTAGACATGATACACATTTAAAAAATATATATATAAAAATTGATTCATTTGGTACAGTATTTAATGGACAAAAAGTGTATGAAGTCTGCCAAACATTGTGCTGCTTTTAGATTTTAGAGTTCAATAACAGCAAAACTACAACGTGACCAAATAACATATTAAAGTACATCAATAAAAACTATTTAAAATTACTGTGCCTAAAACGATAATGAAATTTAAAAACAGCAAGTTTGTTTGTTTCTCCAATACATACTGTCAAAGGCAATAGTAAATGTCCTGTGCCAACATTTGAACAAATTCATAAAAAGCATAAATTCAAGGGCAGGGTCAGTTTCTATCGAGGAGTCACCAGATCCTTCAGAAAACAACCGTAATATAGTGCAGTTCATCGCATTAGATCTGGATATTATCAGTACACTGCACTTACAATACCATAAATAATGCCAGGTGATGGAGGTTTAAATTTTGAATCAATCAATTTGGAATGATTTTTAAACAGTGAAATGATCCTCTAAATATGAAATTGAAGTGACCAGCAGATGGAGACATTTAATCAACTGATTGAGTCAGGAATGATATGTCCTCTGCAGATCTGCTGGCACTGAAGGCAAACTAAGTAACCACTGCTGTTGTTCGGTGATCTGGGCCCCTGTACTGTGTGTTGCATTGGGAGGAACCGTGTTTCTTGATCAGATGCTGACGTATCTTTTTAACAGCAAACACAATCAGAGCCACCAGAACCACCAGAGCCACCACCACTCCAATCCCAATCCAAACCCCATCATCTGGAAGGGGAAAGTGGGAAGAGAATAACATTTTTAAAAATGATTTTTTCTTTTTTTCAACACCTCAACACCTGTTTTACTTACATTCAGTGTCACGAGGTTCGTCCTTGTGTTTGCCGTCATGTTTGTCCTTTGAGCCTGCACTAGGGTCTGTAGAGAATGTTGGAAGGTTAATTACACAGGTAATTATTAATTTGCCGTTCATCATAATTAAACCTCAGCTGTCCACTATATAATTATCATTTCTAAACATCCAGCAATTTTCTCTCACCTGTGACCGTCACGGTGAGGAGGATTCCTCCTGAGTTCAGGACTCTGTAGATTCCAGCATCACTGGATGAGAAGTTTTTAATGGTCAGGCGACCGTTCATGTCGGTCAGTCGATCAGTCAGGACACCCTTTCGTCTCCTCCACACCTCTGTCCAGTCTGCGTTTGTCAAATGCGTGACGTTCTCAGTGTCACGCGGAAGCTCATCAAACATCAGCTCTTTGCCTTTCTGTCCTGTTAAATTAACTGAAGAGCAATAAAACAACAATTATGACATGGTGCATTTATGATGTGTGGTATTACACTGGTGTAAAGTAATATGAAATAAACACTGGTACTAAATGAAAGCAACAAAAGCTGAAATCAATATTTAAATCAGTTTTGACCTTACCTTTAACATGGACTTCATAACTGTTGCTGGAAATTAAACCGCTGTTGTCATGAACGGCTGCCGTGTATTTCCCAGCATCGGTGGTCTTCAAGTCTTGTAGAATGAGGTCACAACTCCCATTCTTGTGCACACGACCCCTGAAGTGTTCATCCTGATTGAAACCATAAGCAATTTTGGACCCAAATGTCAGAACAGTGGATAAATCTTCTCTGTTGCTCAAACTACACGGGAGGGTAACACTGCCGCCCTTTAGTCCCGCCACAGGTACAGAAGAAGCACCTACAAATAAAAACAGTGTTGAATCACTGCACAATATTGATACAGATGTGGTATTTATTAATCTTATTAATGTCACCAATCCTATTTACAAATAATTGTTCTTTACACATACTCACCAGGCAAGACGAACAGCAGGAAAAAAGTCAGGCACCTGATAAAAAAAAAAAAAAAAAAGAGAAAGAAAACGGTGGTTATATAGTCCTCAAATCTCACCTGAAATAAAGAATATTGTGCAGAAACACTGACAATGTTATAGTTATTCAGCACTTCTATACACCGCATGAGAAGAAACTGAACACAGACTTCACTGGACCCAGGGGTGGGCGATATGACCAAAATATTATCACAATATGACTCATTTTATAGCACGATAACGAAAGATATATCACGATAGTTATTTTTTTGCTTTTAAAAAGGTTTTTATTATATAAAAAATTGATACCATAAAATTTTCATAATCCTTGTCACCGATATAGGGCTGCCACTAACAACTATTTTTAAATCGATCGACTAATTTTTTGATTAATCCATACGTTTAATTTCCCACAAAAAAAAACATTTACTTAAGAATATTTTATTAAACCAAATGAAATCCAAATATCTATGAAATCCTTTTAAAAGCAAAAGTAAAGTGCAACACAGAGTGCAAGAAGCACGTGTCCATCTCTCAGTCCAGATCACTGAAATCAGTTCAGTATTATAGTGTAAGAATCACAACATATCCACGTGTTCTAGTCTAATAATAACATTATAATCAGTATTTTAAATAAAGGAGTATTTACCAGAAATATTATTTACCAGAATTTATTTAGGAGAAAAATGCAAATGTGCAGTATTTCTGAAAGAGAAAAAAAAAAAAAAAACTTTAATATAAAATCAATTAATTGGAGATGCTTGTGATTGTTAAAATTTAATGGAACCATTAAAATGGAATCCAGAAAATAATGGAAAACAGAATTTGGTACTGATAAAACTGTAAAGCTCAATTAATTAGACAGGCTTTTTGATTAATAAAATGTAATTTAACCATTAAAACAGAGTATAGAAAAATTAAAATGAACTAGGGTTGTGCCGATAGACGATAGTATTGTGTATCGACGATAGTCAGAGATATGACGATAGCAAATGTCTTTGTCGATAGTCAAGACGATATTAGGCTCATTCTCCTATTAATGTATAATTAACTGAGTATACTTTGAATGCTGCGCGGACGCGGCTGTGCGCGAGACAGAACGGAACAGAACGCGGAAAGTGAAGAAGCCTTTAGGCTTCTCCTCCTCATTGGAAATGTTTTAAAAATGGACTCTAAAACTAAGCCCACATCAAAATTGAACTGCAGGGTGATAATCTTTATTTACAAATTAGGCTGTCAAGAGTGCAAAAAGAGACATCTTTTAGACATCTTCTTGAACAGCTTCGAGCTACGAATGAACATGACGAAACTGCACCGGCAGCATTTCGTTTTCTTTACAGCACATAAACAAAACACATGGATGCTTATTCTTCATCATTGTTATTATAAAAATATGCAGTTAATAAGTTATCAGTCTAAAACCGGGCTCGTCATGGGGCGCGTCCGGAGCGCTGTATGACTGATGTAGCCTGTATCTGTTTAATTTAACTTTACAAAAATATGAACTTACATGAAAATAGTTTTATCTTTAACATGTTCGTTTATGTCCAACACAAACTACTTTTGATTTTCACCTTGACTGATTTTTAGACTGTAGGACGTGCGGTCCTAATAGCGATGTATGACTGCTGTATCCGAAAATGAACTAGCTGTTTTAAATATTTTTTATATTTAACATGTTAGTTTTTCAGTATGTTTGAAAGTATATTATTTCGGTTATTGGTACTTCCAGGCTCTCTCTCTCTCTCTCACGCACGCGCGGTTTAAAATCACCAAATAGTTATGAAATAGCTTATGACAAGTACAGAGAGTCTCTCTCTTGCCCACACCCACCCACGGACGATAATATCGTGTATCGGCGATCTCACAGGCTGGCGATATGACGATATGAAAAATGACCATATCGCCCAACTCTAAAATGAACCAACTGAATTTGGAAATAAAACGGATTTCATAGGGCCCTATAATTATAATAAAAAAAAATTGTGGTAATAAAAGTATATATATATATATATATATATATATATTTTTATTGAACAAAACTGTTAAAATACATAATGTATTATGAGCTAATGTAGATGACGCATAACAACAAAGGCCTGCAGGGGCGACAACGGGCTGATTATTATTTTTAAACATTACTGCGCGATTTAATCTTTGTTTAATATTGACCAAGCACCATTTAATTCAAATGTCCACTTAATCTTTAATATTTGGTCATTTCTTTAGGACAGAAATGCTATAGCCACTGTAATTAAATGAATATGTGGACATCAAAACGTGTAAACTCAGAGTGAGGGTTTGAGCTTTTATTTTGAAATCGCGATGTATTCTCCTGTGTTTGAGTAGATTTATAAATGATTTACCTCACAAATCTGATGAAATGGCGCACGTTGCGTTCCCAGATGAACGTTATAATAAACCCAAACTCACAACAACATGCAGAGATGGAATTTGAGACGCTCCACATGTAAATGATAAGAGTTTCTGTGGAGCTACTGTGAACGGAGCCGCTGTGTGACGCACGTGCTTAACCTACACGCATGTACATAATTAAAGCACATATACTGTGTTAGAACTGCATCGCATTATATTTAATTAAATCATAGCGTTTGTGAATTCACAATTACGCTTAATTATGATTTTTAAATGGGTTTAATATATCATGCAGCCTTGGAAAATAGTCTAATAATGTGTTTTATGGATTCTCATCTGTGAAATGCGCCACTTCCGGTATTTTGCCGGTTAGTCGACGCGAGCAAAATGAAGTCAACGATTTTTAAAAATCGACTAAAATCGACGAATCGCGACAGCTGACCAATGTCAGTATCAAACTAATACAAGCCCTAAAAGAGACTGTAGGGGAATTTACAGTCAAAACCGAAGGACCAGGTATGATGGACAAAGACAGGAGTCAGAGATGCTATCAGTTTACTGAAGAACATAGTTAGCAGTTTCATCAGCAGACGTCAGCTTCAACACTCACGATGGAGTTTGTGGTCACTCCGCTTACATGTTAAAACACCAGTAATTATACTCTAACTGAGGTCACCAATTACATCAATACATAGGTAAGCAAGATTCTGGACAGTCGAAACAGATAACCGTAGAACATCTCCACACATGGACGTAAAACTCTAAACATATCTCCAGTGATTATTAGCTGACCAGCGAGATCTGGTCTTAGGATCAATGTGGCCCACCGAGAGCATATATCAGCACTCCTTGCGAGAGAAACGTCATGGGTGACATTCATTATATGGACAAAAGTTTCCCTTCTTTAGAAGAGAAAAAGGCTCTTCCAAACTGTGGCAAAAAAGATGGAAACATAATTTATGCATTTAAAAATTGTATTTCATCTGTTGCAACAGTTTTGTAAGTGTCTAACATGACTGTACCCTTATGTACAAGTCATCAGTGTTTGGTGATGAGTTTTTGTCTCAAGGTCTGCATTTACAGTCACACCAGAGGTGTTAAACTGGGATTAGGACTTGGTTTTATGCAGACCAGTCAAGTTCTTCCACACTGACTCAATCAATCATTTTCTTTTTGAACCTTGTCTTATACACAGAGACATTGTCATGTTAGAATAGAAAAGAGTCCAAACTGTTGCTATAATATTAGAAGCACACAATTTCCTAGAATAACATTATATGCTTAAACATTAAGCTTTGTACTCTTGGAAATGGCTAAAGTAGTCAAACCTGTTAATTAATAGGGGGTGACACAATACTTTTGGCAATATAGTGCATATTGAAGAAGTGGATCTGGGATTCAAGCTCATGCTCACTGAAGACAAACAGTCAGTGATGAAATAAGGTTAAGAAACTAACTGCAAGCAATAGGACAAACTACAATAAATAAGAAACGCTACATACATTGTGTAAATTAATTAGTCTTCACTGTGTTAATATATTAGGGCTGTCGCAATTCGTCGACTTTTAAAAGTCATCGATTGCTCGCGTCTACTAACCGGCAAAATACCGGAAGTGGCGCATTTCACAGATGAGAATCCATAAAACACATAAGACTATTTTCCAAGGATGCATGATATTAAACCCATTTAAAAATCATAATTAAGCATAAGCATAAGTGATTTAATTAAATAATTATATGTGATGCAGTTCTAATACAGTATATGTGCTTTAATTATGTACATGCGTGTAGGTTAAGTACGTGCATCTCACAGCGGCTCCGCTCACAGTAGCTCCACAGACACTTATTGACGTGTGGAGCGTCTCAAACTCATCTCTGCATGTTATTGTGAGTTTGGGTTTATTATAACATTCATCTGGGAAAGCAACATGCGCCATTTCATCAGTTTTGTGAGGTAAACATCACAGGTACCCGTGACATCACACGCGGTGGTGCTGCAAGATGTCTGCACCTTTGCTCCAAAAGCGATAAAACATCCTTTCTTCTGTAAAACGGTGACATTAATCATGTTTGTTGTTTTTTAATCAAAGTGGAGAACACTTCACTAAATAATGTAAACTTGACTGACTGCTTCAGTTCCACTTTAAGCTTCACTCTCACACATGCACATAAGGATTTACTGAACACATGTTTGGAGACTACTGGAGGTTACACACATTTGTATGAATGGAGAGAGAAGCTTGTATTGTCATGCTCTCCTTGATGGTTTTTTTTCTTGTAAATTAAAACCAATTATGGTCACTCCAACTGAGGTCAAGAGCTACATAATCCATAGAGCGAGCTACAGATCTGTTGTGTTTCTCACTTGATGCGAGTTTCCAACCCACAGTTATATAAAAAAAAAAAATAAAAATAAAAATTGGCGGGCAGAGCAGTAAAATGACTTTTAGCCATTCAGTTGGTCAGGATTGACACCATTTAGCCTGGCTCTTTGACTACACAATCACTGTCACCAAAAACTCTCGAACACCATTTAAAAACTTATAATTGTTTGCATTATTTACTCAAAATATGATCACAATGTGAGAGCTGAAAGGTTCTTACCAAAGAAAGTTAACTATCAGCCGACTCCTCAGACTCTCCATAGGTTTGTTCCTGCTGCGGGAGCGTTTCCTCTTCTTGGCATTTCTTCTATCCTCGCTGCCTCCTAGGTGTAGTCCCATGATAGCTGGCATCCCCGTCCTTCTCCTCCAGATCTCCAGATCTCCTCCACCTGTGAATCACAAAGATACAATAGTATGTAGAAAAATGTCAAAACAACAAGTATCATGTCATAAGCAGTAAAATTTCCCTTCATCTTTGTCATTTTTTTTTTTACATTACTTTTATTTTATTAAATAAAAATGCATAAAATCATAAGTGTTATTATATGCATTACATATTATATTATTTTTAATGACAATCTGAGATCAGCCTTGTAGTGCATAAGAGTATTTCAATTTAAATTACATTAGCTCCAAAAATCACAGCTGTCCTACCTCTTTATCTTCAGTTGCCCGTAAGCTGAAGATAGACTTCTGGACAGGGTTAAGATCCGTCCCTGGACAAATCCAGCCCATCCGGCCCTCGAGTCCCCCTGAATGATGGCCTTCAAACGGAGTACATAAATTAATAAATAAAACAGGACAAAAACAAAACATTGTAACAGATATTACTCAAGCAAATGCAGCAAATATAACTATATCAAACATTTCCGTTATATTTAATTTTTTTTGCCTCGAGGCAACATTGTACCACAACAGAAAAATTTAAACATTTGACATTTTCATGCAGAAAAAAATAAACATTTATTAAAAACATCAATTTATTTAACCAAACACTTGAACAAACAGAATTATCTAGTTTTTAAGTGTATTGCATATCTCATATTTAATAAAAAGTAACATTTCATATCCAGCTGTTGCTCTCAGGCAAGACTGTACCATCGTGGATCACAAGTATAACTAAACTTTCATATCTGCTGTCATACCAAAACATTATAATCAGTGCTGATTCAACGTAAAAAATTAAAAATCATCATAACCTTATACTAATATGCACTTTATCCTCACAAGCATGCACGATCTCTTACTTCACTAATGACGCCTCACTGCTTGTAAAAGCTGAGGAAACAATTAAACTCTACAGAAAAATCATAATATGTGCAGATATAGTATGAGAATTACTATTCTTGCAAATGCATTACAAAATCATAATATATTTAGATAATTCTAACCCTTTTCCTTACAAATATCATGTACTTGTATTATAACCTAGTATGCCTGCATGGCCTCATCTGATTCCATTACAGTACAATGTTGCCTTGAGGCAACTTGCAGTTTTTTGTCATTTCTGATGAAACATAATTTATGTAATATTTTGAAAATACTTCTTTACTTTCCAATGAAGGTGACTAAGATTTTTTGTAGGCAATTTATATGTATGGGAATTGATGAAAAATGCACTTTTCATTGAACAAAATATGGAGTCATGTGCACATGTCCTGAAAATGGAAACAAAATGGACCCCTGTGGGTCATGTGACCACTTTTTTGCATGTTCATTTATGAGTACTTGACTTCTACTTCCCTGAGACAGCATCGATCAATGAAACGAGCATCTCATTTAATAAAAAAAAAAAAAAATATGCATGTTGCATGGAGGCAGCACGGTACCAAAGAGGGTTTTTGATGAATGGTTAAAACAACAGATCTGTCCAACACTGAACTCACGAGGCATCACTGTCTGAATCGGTTTATAACACATCATTTACCCAGAACACCTCAGAAATGAGATCGTAATAGCAAGAGTGCTCAGTAAGCTTAGCCTTAATAATTCACAGTATTTTCATGTAATTTATATGACACTGTAGGCCTATATAGTAAACTACCTATAAAATAAATTTGTGTAGACTGTAGACTTTTCTGCATTCTATAAAAGAAGGAATAGCTTGCTTTTTCTGCATAGAAGAACTTGCTTATCAAAATAAAATAAAGAATTGCTATATATTGTTAACTGGATGAGATTCCTTAAATTTGGACCATTGCACAAGATGACTGACCACAGCACAGATTGTTTATACGCAGTTGTGGACAAAATGTACAATGCAGTTATGGAAAAAACCAGACGACTTCTGGGACAGCTGCCAATGGGTGGAAAACAGGAAAAGCTGATGGGAGATCACCTGTAAGAGGAATCCGTCACTTCTGGGAGGGGCTAGGATGGAGAAAGACTGAGGAACAACGCAGACGTGAACAACAACACGCTGCTTTCTCAGGCACCAGTCCAACCACACTGAAATGTGTTCGTTTGATTTCTTGATCAGCTAAAATTCAGACTGGATTTAGCATAGAGAGGACTTATTGTGAAATATAGAGAGAGTTTAGACTGATTTACAGACAGGGCTTCTTCTAAAGCTGATAAACATTGATGTTCAAGGATTGATTAAAAAATAAAATAGGGGAGTAGAGGGGCACAGTGTCCAATTACAACATATGGATGGTCAAATAATTAAACTGGTCACTCCATCTTGGTTAACAGATATTTCCTATGGCTGAATTGAAGTAATAACTTTAAAATTTCAAATTCATGAAATCACAAATGCTGTCCTACCCAGAGATTGCGGTTACACAATGTTAATGTAATTGGCCATGGATCCAAGATCATGCATATATCTCCAATTTTAAGAGCAGCTCATGAGCAATAGGAAGAGATAATAATGACCAAATTAAAGTGCACAGTTGAATGATGAATTATATATCAGAAATTAAAATTGGTTCTTTTAATTATGGCATGCCTAGGCCTAAAAGATTACTGGACTAGTGTTTATGACCGCGAGATGAACTCCAACTCTTTCAGTCCAACGTTTAGACGCTGTCACAAGGGGAACTCCACAGTGCCTATGCTGAGTAGCTATTGTGCCATTATCGAAATGGTTTTATTCGAGTAGACTTGGTGGTATTCCACCCTAACAACATACATTTCCCATTTAGTTTAGAGGTGGGGTGTGAGAGTGTGTGAAATTGTGTGTGTGATGGTGCACCAAAGCAGACAAACTTCCATGAACAGCTGTTTTAAAATTTTCAAAGCGGGCATACAAGGTAGATTATGCTTGAGAAATAATGTCTATGGATTAAATTGGTTAATTATCCTGGCCTGGGATATTTTTGTGGCTGAAGAGAAGTGCCACACCTGTGCAGGGTAAAACATTGGAACACTTAAAGTCCCCCTGTAGTCAAAAATGTTATCCTTTAAAACTCATCTTTGATCATCAAAATGACATTTAAATATTTTTTCGCAAAAATAATTTTCTCATGCCTTAAAATGGCTTGAATGTAACTCTACACCCTTGCCTCATTTACTATACGCAGATCTATGAATATGCAAATTAGGGCTGCCCCACTCAGTCACACCAGCTAGCCATGAGCCAGCGCCTCCTGATCCACTGAACTGTAGTAAACGTGATGCAATGGCAAGTGGAAATATTGGTTTAATTAAGCCATATGCGTTTGAACCAGAAATAAGCTGGTATGCTCAGCGTAAGCAAGGAGACTGATGGCTACATCGTGAGGTAACATCTGTTTGCGCTGGCTCTTACACGGATAATGACTGATAAAACTATGTTTTTACTAGCAGACAACTACAGTGGATACTGTAACATTCATTAAATTTATTTACTTGACAATGTTGTGTCCTCAAACTGCCTTGAAGACTCAAATGCAGCCATGTTTGTGATTCTCAATCGCTCCTGCGAGCAAACGCGTGTGACGTGCGGATGTCATTGCGGGAGAGTCTGACTCCGGGCTACTTTTACACTGTTGCTGCAGGTTATTATTCAAGTTAGCGGTTCTAAATAGAAATAAGCGGTAACAGCACATGAAATCGTGTAAATATCTACTGAAGAATATAACTGTTACCGGATTAACCTGCTGCCTTCTCACTAGACCCTCTGCTTTGCAGCACAGTTAATGATATGCTAAGGATAGGATCCCTTGACGCGATTGGTTATTGAATTTTGTGACGTAGCAAACAAAGCGCTGTTTCAAACCGCATTTCTGGGTCAGCCTTTGAGAAACTACAGTTTTAAGGAGAAAATACTCAGCAGTGGTGTTGATAAATGGATTGGCACATGGTTTGTCTAAAAACATTAAAAACACCACATAGATAAATAAACAACATTAAAAAACTTGATTTTCACCACAAGGGGACTTTAACTTTTTTCCCTTTCAGGATGTCATGATGGACTTCATCAAGTTGATTCTGTGTCAAATGTATGAAATACATTGTGCTTGTTAATATGTTACATGTGCGCTGAGTGTTTCCCAGAAAAACTGATATTAGTGGGTGAAATGCCTGACTAAAAAAGTAATGTTTAAGAAACTATTTGATGAAAAGTGAGACCTTTAAACAAAAAAAATAATTGAGTTGAATTGAAGTTTAGTGTATACCACCTAGACGTGGCATACAGGCAGTGTTGGGAAGGTTACTTTGAAAATGTAATAGGTTACAGATTACAAGTTACCCTATTTAAAATGTAATAGTAGTGTAACTTTTTCAATTACTTTATAAAAGTAATGTAACTGATTACTTTTGATTACTTTTTGATTACTTTCCTAAATTTCTTTTTTTTGGCCTGTCAGTAGCACAGATAACACATGACAGTACATATGCGTGGCTATGCTATCACCATTCACAGCCTTTTTTTTTCTTTTTTTTTTTTACTTTCCTAAATTTCTAATAAATGTTTTCAACTGTTAATCATTTTCAAACATTTACACCATGGAGGGTTAACCTTAGTATTCAGCACTAATAACTGTCAGACTTTAAAAACCCTTCATCACTTGAATTCAGATGATAAAACCACCAAAATCAGACTTTAGTACCGCCTTTTACTTTGAGATTGATCAAGTTCAATGCAGATTTCAAATCATAAGAAAAAGTTTACTAATACTGTTTTTGAAACCAAATCTTCGCATAAGTACAGGAAACACCATCTAACGATGCTTTGGAAAAAATAACAGTTCATTAAAAAATGTAAAAAATAAAAGCATATACATCAACCCAAATACGGTTATCTAATAAGCATGTGTCCTATTCTTTGTACTAAACTCCTGAAACATTTTTAAACATTGGTGTCTGTATGTATATATGATGATAGACTTCTCAAAAGAAATTGTAAAATGCTCATGAAGTGACTCAGAGCAGTTCTAGAGATTGTTTATGTGTTCATGTACTCATATATATTGAGGCGGCAGACTGAAAACACCACGAGCGATACACAGGATACATCTCTCTGACTCTTTCTAGAAAAATCCTAATACTAAACATGAGTCATATTTTTCCCTTATAAAAATTAACCATGATTTTATTACAGCAAAAGTACAGTAACCATGTTTTTTCTTTTGGCAAATGGATTACCATTTGTATATTTATTTTTTTTACTTCAAATTCCATGGTTAAACTATGGTTAGTGTAGCATAAACCATGGTTATTTGTGGTTACCATGGTTTAACAATAGTAATATTGTCTTTGGGTTTATAGTAAAATCATCGTTAATTTTCATAAGGGTTGTGTTGTTGTCTGCCCTAGCTCCCTCTGTACCTATTATAAAACGATATGGTTCTTTGTCTGCTACATTACTACTGTAACTTTACAATAGATAGGCTAATAATGATGTCCTTTAGCTATATGCCCACAGTATCTTGAGTGACGACTGATGAGCAATGGGCTGCTGCTTAACTAAACAAAGACAAAACTATAATAGCATATTTACAGATGAATCTGACCTGCACTTGAACTCCTGAACAGTAGTTTTGCTTCTCTGCTCCACCTGTGCGCTTCCACAGTCCTCTCCATTGTCAAATCTCTCGCATTGATTACTCTGATCTAGGGATGTCAATTTTCAATAATTTCCATAATCGATCGTCGTTTAAATTAACGATCAATTAATCGATTAATCGTTAACTATAACTACTGCAAAATGCCTCTATTGCAGTGGCATAGTCACCGGCATGACAGGATGTGCAAATGCCACTCAAAACGCCAGCTTCCTCACCCGAATGAAAAGGGGTTTTAGTCTAAATAAAAGGCTAGTGGCAGGATGGTAAAATGAATAGATGTGATTACGATCATTTGATAAATGAAGAGAGCGCGCCGTAGTTACGCACGGGATCATTATACTTTATGTGCTGTTTCATATCCTGTCACGGAGACCGCTGAATGCGCCTTTTTAAATGGTTTCATGGTGCTCGTTTTTTATTTTTAAAACATCATAGCAATGTTTGCAACTGACATTAACAGGATTTAAAATAAAATGATCCCAAACGCAAGTACGGCGCGTGGGGCTGTGACGCGCGGTCAGTGATCCGCTTCCAGAACCACCGGCGCTGCTACAAACACACTGTTACCCATTTGAAACATTTTAATGTGAGTATTATGACACAAGTGAGGTACAGAGCTTTGTTAATTAGATAAATAATTGGTTAGCAGGCAAATGTTACATCGCGACCATGCTTTTTGATTCATGCCGAGCGCATACATTTAAATCAAGCCATATGCAGCTTTGTGTTCGGTTTTTCCGGATGATCACGAATTTAATATTATTTATTGTTTCTTTTCCCAAATCCTCACTGTCTCACCCTCTAGATTCGCAGGTTTATTTTATTGTTGTTCACTTTTAATCACTGTTTTCGCATCTCTTACTGTGGTAAACGTGTGGGGGGAAATGAAAGATTTCGTGGCCATGAATTAAGAATTCGTTACTATGACTTAAATTGTTCCCGCATTTAAGTTAATTCATGGGTTTTCTAGGGCAGGGGTTTTCAAACTGGGTCGCACAAAGCCACTTGGCGGCAGCTAAATGACACACACACACAACACACACACACAGTTCTTAGGGCTGGACGATATACAAAGATTAATTACGAATTGCGATATTGCTCAGTGCCATTTTCGAATCGCAAAGGCCGGGATTTAAAACATGCATTGCGTGTTTTGAAGCACAGATGCGCACGAGTTGTAATAACAGTGAGGGTCTCAGAGCGACGGTTCATTATTAAAATGCTCGGTCCGCATTATTAATGAGAAGAAACTCTCTCACTTCACTGCGCTGTGTTCTGCATACACCGGAAAATTCAAATGTTGCGAAAACTGTATCAGGTAGGCTGTTCATTCATTTCTATCGTCTGTTTGAACTCTGCACTGTATCTTTCCGAGAGATGTAAAGAGTTTGTTGTTTTCGTTCCTTCATATGCATTTAATCCATAAACTGTCCGTAAAAAGCATTTCACATGTACGGGCTGAGCGGGGCACACATGTGAGGTTAATTGTAACACTATACAAACATTTCCACATGCTAGCATAACAGAATTTACAAAATGTCCTATTATTTCCTTGCCATATCATCACTATATAGAGAAAAAAATGTAAAAAAATCTTTTGAAGATATAGCTGAACATTTATTTAACCATTGCAAAAGTAGCCTATATTTCTGGCTGAAGTAAATTTGTCTTCTCAGTTTTTAGTGTTTATTTAAAATGAGACGCATATGTTTATTATTTTTACAATTATTTCAAAATAATTTTAATCTCTAAACTGTTTGAGAATTCTGCTTCGCTTCTTTTGCTTTGCTAAAATAAAATAAAAAAGTGTTGGGTTGTGAGGGCACATTTGTTTTATAGCACTCGCAGCGGATTACAGTTCATAGCCGCACCGGAGTGAGCGCGTTTCCAGGTTTTATGGACATATTTCTAGACTCATTAACGTCTGTAAATTAAGAAATTAAAATGTAAATATTAGTAGTGAATGTTAGCCTATAAAATAAAATGGTTATTTTTCTTAAATACTTAATTTCTGCCATATTATGCTTTCAATTATGATTAAGCTTATAGTAATGTCAATAGTTTTTTATCTCTAATATTTTGGAGGGTCTTGAAATAGATTATACTTGTCTAGGTGGGTCGTGGAATGGAAAAGTTTGGGAACCCCTGTTCTAGGGAACAAATTAATGAAACATGGACAGCTGCCACAAATTAATATGTCATAGGAACGAATTAACAAGTTGTATGAATGAATAGACTGTCCTGCTCGCGTGCGCAGCCCTGTCAAAGCGAAGTGCCCGATATGCAATAATTATCTAGGGAAATTATGATTGAACATGACTTATTATACATTTCAATACAAAATGACTTTGTACTGTATCTCTTTTAATGTACTTTTAAAGTTTGTATCATATTAAAATAATTATTTTCTTGTAAGATCCAGCCCCTTCACCGTCACTCACAGCCGTTTGCACGTGTTTGCGCACGAGCCGCACGCACCCCAAAATGAAACTGCTTAATCGACCATCGATAGCTTTTATCGATTACGTCTCTTATCGACAATTAATCGATCGTCGATTAATCGTTGACATCCCTACTCTGATCGAAACCGTTTGGCGGAGACGCGAAGCGCGCGCGAGACGAAGCATTGTCAGTCAGACTAACCGATTAGTGATTTATTAGAAAAAAAGCGGTCAAGTCAGTGCAATTTGGGAAAGAAATCATTTAAATCTGTATGTGGATGTGTGTAAATATTCAAATGTAACCCCTTTTGTAATCGTTAACATTTTCATATGTAACTGTAATTTAATTACACATTTTTTCTTAGTAACTGTAACTAATTACAGTTACATTTATTTTGTAATTAAATTACGTAACGCCGTTACATGTAACTAGTTACTCCCCAACACTGCATACAGGGGAATATGAAAGAAATCAGATAAGATTATAAGTAGTGGTGCAACGGATCACAAAACTCACGGTTCGGATCATACTACGGATTTTGAGTCACGGATCGGATCATTTTTCGGATCAGCAAAAAAAAGTTGTGTAAACTACTAGCTTTACTACTAAAGTCAGTAATACACCAAGAACAATTACACAAATTAATTAGATTTTCAACCAATAGATAGATTTCCAGCCTACAACATAAAATTATAAATAAAGACAGTAACAGTAGTATTCAGGTGCAAAACACAATAATGCTTACTGCATAAAGTAAATACAGATGATTAGCAGACAGAAGCAGGTGTTATAGGCTGCTGTCTCTTTAAGACTAAATGCACAGACCAAATACTGACACACATCCGGTTTCTTTCTCGGCTGTATTCGTTAACTTAAGACATAACCGACTGTGTTTACCAGAATACTTGCCAAAACGGGTATTTTAACATAACTTTGTGTGTGTGTATGTATCCATCCATTGAGGCGTTGTCTGAAACGCGGTATCTAAATCACGCCTCTCTTTCTCACGCGCTCTCTCTGCGTGTGCGCGCATCAGTGTGTGCGGCAGCGGCTGAGCGCAGAAAACGGAGCGCGTGCAAATGATAAACTTTCTCTCTATGGTGGTTAAACTTATCAGTTAATCCGCGAATCACATGCGTGCCGAACCGTGGGGACTGGTCCGTACGGATCACGGATCATCTACGATCCGTTGCACCCCTACTTATAAGTGATATTGACTGAAACTGGAATGATGTGGCTTCCAGCCCCGTCAATCTACTGGTGTTATTGGGAAAATGGACAGCCCTCAGACCACATGAAGTTAGTCTTCACAGGTCACTGCAACAAGGATCGACTGGATAATGAGTAAACGTGTGTTGTCTCTAACAAAAGCATTTTGAGATCTCCTTTCACAGGAAGAAGTAGTTCTTCTGATATCAAAGATGGTTTACTCTGCTAATCTAGACTGTCCGAGTGACAGCGAGATACATGGTTTCAGTGTTCCCTTAACGGTGTTGAAAAGCAGAACATCCTGAGCTCACACTAGGCGTGCCTCTAACTCTGGCAGGGGCCGAAGAGTCCCTACGGGACCGACGAGGAGAATGAGTGAACTCAACTGGTGGCTTAAAAGCCCGCTGTTTGCTCCAACTGATAAAGAGCCTGCTGATTAAATCATCATGATCCTGACTTCATCCTGATAAAGCACAGAATGAAGAGATTATGATGTGGTTTAGATTCATCAGAAGATTTGTTTTGTTTATTTTTATGACATTATTAATGATGTTGTTGTTTTAGCTGACTTGAGTTACTGCATAGGTCTATAGTATTGATATAGACTTTAAAAGTTAATTTGTTAACTTGATTCTTACACCGGATACATTACTATCACAGGCTAAAATTAAAATGGTAGCATAAATTATATGAGTGGAAAAATTTAACCACTTTTAGAAGGTCTCTTGACATCAAAAGCCTGAAAGCTGTAGTAAGTCCTCAACACAGCAGAAGTCCAGGAGACATAGGGTTTAGTTCTTATATTGGCTCAAATCTGGCTGTCCTGGTTAAGGTCTCATAACTTATGGATATCTAATTGGTAATAGGTATTAATAACCTTTTAGAAACCAAAGATGTGAACAATGTAATGCAAAGCATTATCATTTTTTAGGGATGCACCGAATATTCAGCCACTGAAACAATACGGCTGAAATGTTGTGATGACGCAAACAGAAACTGCGACCTGCACATGTTTGTCTGAAGCAACATGTCTGCGGTGTGGACGTATTTCAGTATCTCTCAGAAAGACCCACAGACAGTGATTTGCAAAACATGTAATGCCGAAATTTCAAGAGGGGCATCTGCAAAGACTTTCTCCATGTCGGGTTTAATTTATCACCTGACATAGAAACACACTGAAAATGAGAGGAACGCGGCACAGGAAAGGAAAACGCCTCCGAGCGCGCCCACTCCGTCTGTGGCGGACGTTTTTGAAAAGGCAAGGAAGTTTCCCAGTTTTCCACTTTGCACATCTGCAATTCTTGGTGCATTTGTTTATGGCAGTCTTTGTTTTGATACACTATTATGTTGAAGGCCTACAGAGAAAATATTGTTGTATCTTTAAGCAGTTGCACTTGTTCTGAATGCACTTTCTTGTAGTAGTCCTACAGAGAAAAATTTAAAATGCACTTGACCTAAATGCACTTTGTTTTTATGAGAGAACATTTAATTTTACAACCTTTCAGTAGGCCTGTACGTTATTATTTAATGTACACATGAGTGGGGTCAAGTTAAACATTTTAGTTTGAATTTTGTTTTATACTGTGCATTGTTGCAATGTGCTAAATAAATATTTGCATAATTTGTAATTGATTTATTCTTTGAAACTTTAATATTAATTTATGAAATTGTGATGCCTTGATTTTAGTAAAGTTAGTACAGTCATAGCCATAAATGCAATGGTACTAATAATTGGCATAATTTCTTTCGGTGTTTCAACCTTGGTTTCCTCTTTTTTGGTTTCGGCCAAGAATTTTCATTTTGGTGCATCCCTAGCATTTTTGCAATTTAATAGATTATGTTTTGATAGAGGATTATGTGAAGGAAGGAAATTAGAACTTGCAAGAATAATACTAAAATTATTAGGCCATGGTTAAAAAACTAGTAATATGTCTGGCTGTACTGAAATCCTGCTCATCTGTACATATTAACTTGTAAAAACATAATATAGATAATGAAGATATGCCATACATTTGATATGAAAATGTGGTAGTGAACATTTATTAGTTACCTGCGCTGCAAAAGCATTAGACTATGTTTAAAGGGCAAAGTGTGTTATAATAGGAATAACAAGTTGCTCAGGTACCCCTCATAATGAGGCGGATGATAAAGCTTGATTGATAACTTGATGAAGGTTTACTTAGTATGTCTATGAATTATAGGCAAGGGAAGTAGCACATGCTCAGAATGAGTTTTGTCTTGATTTGCAAGTTGGTAAAAGATGCTCGTAAGTGCCTTGATGACTAGAACTGTTATATGTGCTGAGTTTAAGTGGAATGAGAGAAATGTTGATTGAATGTCAGGAGAAGAGGAATTGGGCAGAGAGCATTTATGGTGTTTATTATACAAACAAATGGGGGAACTGTTAGATTACATCATGCTCTCTGTCAGTTTCTGTGAGTTGAATAAATATATTACCCCTTATTTACACTGCACGCTTCTGCAGCGCATTACAGCTCCTCAGCCACCGGAGCTGATCAGCCCTGCCGCGGCAAGTTTCTGAAGCGGCTCTGTGCACTGCATCACTAAAGATAGGCACCTAGTCTATTTTTTGAGAGATATTATTAATAATAATAAGTCAGCAACATGCGACATCTTTGACTATCGTCGATAAACTATACTATCGTCTATCAGCACCCTATTATGTTGTGATGCTTCGTTTCCTTGCCATAATGTGTTCTCTTGAAAATTCTTTATTGTCAAACGTGTGCTGAATGTAAACTCCTATTAGGAATTTAACCATTCAATGAGAATTTATCTGAGAATATGCTTAAGGAAATATATTCAGTGATTGGTCCATGCGTATGTCGTCATCCAAAATCCCGTTTGTGGCACAGCAAAGTGTCGTGAATCATCTCTAAGACTGACACTTAAGATTTAGTCCTACATTTCACTTAAATTATGACTGAGATGATTGATAACTAATTTTAATCGCAGCTTTGAGCCAAGAATTTTTTTTCACTAAAGTCAATTCTTAGCAGTGTTCTTGAGAGTAATTCTTAGAGGCTTGATAAATACAGGCCCTGGTCTTAGGATCGGTGTGGCCCACCGAGAGCATATACCAGCGTTCCTTGCATCACATTGTCTCAAGACGTCTATCTGTCCTGGAGTTATTCCCACATATTAGAGAGTACACAGTTCCTTCAAGGTCAAGTGGCTCAGATGTGTACTATTATGAGATTTTTTCCAAAGCGCACAGATAATGAGTGCAGTTTCTCCGAGAGAAAAGGGAGAGACAAACTCAGATAATTACTAACTTTATTAGGCCCAGAAGAATGTACTTTCTTCGTCAACTGAAAAAGTTCAACCTGCCACAGGCGCACATGACACAGTTTTATTCTGCTGTTATTGAGTCGGTTCTGTGCTCTTCTATAACTGTATGGTTTGGGTCAGCCAGCAAATCAGATATAAGAAGACTGCAGCGGACTGTTAGGACAGCAGAAAGGATCATTGGTGTGCACCTGCCCAGCCTTCAGGATTTGTACTACTCCAGAGTGAAGAAACGGGCAGGTAACATCATCACAGACCCCTCTCACCCTGGACACGACCTGTTTGCGCTTCTCCCTTCAGGCAGACGCTACAGATCTCTGTGCACTAGAACATCTAGGCATAAAAACAGTTTTTTCCCCTATGCCATCTCCAGCCTAAACCACTAACACAGGAATTATTACCTGTGTTCTGTAATTCTCTAACCCTAATTCTTGCCTGTAATTCATCCCCCATCTCTAATTATTCACTTTCTCTAGAACTATGTAAATATGTATGCATAATTTTCTATACAGCTGTATATATATATATATATAAAATAAGGCACAAATCTGTACATAAATCTTCTGTTCCAGATTCATACACATTATTATTATTATTATTATTATTATTATTATTATTATTAAGGCTTATTTAAATGTTCTGTTCTCATGACAGATATGTATGTTTATATGTATGTATGTATGTACCAAGAGCTTCTTAAAAACCACAACAAATTCCTCGTGTGTTTGCACACACTTGGCGAATAAAGCTGATTCTGATTACTAAATCAACTAAAATCTAAAGCCGGGCTCACACTGTGCGATTTTTTAAAAGTCCTTTAGGATTGTACTTGTCAGACTGTACGAACATGATGATCATGTCACACTGTGGGATCTCAGTTGTCATTAATGTCAGACTGTAGGACAGTCAAGACGAAAACAGGTGCGCGCAAGAAAACTTGTCCGGACACGTCCAGTGACTACGAACTGCATTACACGCGGGACCGAACTGTTGGCTATCATGAAAAGTATATGAATGGCAGCAATACCGGCGTATTTGAAGAATAGTGTATGCAGCTTTACACACCCACATGAAAACAGCGGCGCAACCAGTATCAGCAACATATCAGATGAATTCGGTGAGCGGAGGACAGGAGCGCAGGAGTTTATGGCTGATATAATAATTCTCTAGCATTAATTCTGCTCATAGTTTGTCTTGAAAAACGGAGACAGTTTGACATTCATCGTAGGGGTAGTCACACTGCAGGACTGTTCGCCAAATCTTCTGACACTGCCAGAACTTCGTCGGAGGTGAAATTTGATCGCAACAGCCATTAATCGGCTGTCGGTGAACATGTCAAACCAGCGATCAAAGTCTACAGATTTTAGCCTAGGATTATAGGAATCTTTTAGGATTTTCAAAATTTGTCTCAGACGAGCAAATCGTGGCCAAAATCGCACAGTGTGAGCCGGGCTTTAGAGGTTAAAAACTTAACATTAACTTGATCAATGACCACTGAAAAGGACATACACTATATTGCCAAAAGTATTGGGTCACCCCCTTCTAATGAACAGGTTTGACTACTTTAGTAATTTCTGTGAGTACAAATCTTAATGTTTAAGCATATAATGATATTCTAGCAACAGTTTGGACTCTTTTCTATTCTAACATGACAGTGCCTCTGTGTATAAGACACGGTTCAAAAAGACATGATTTGATTGAGTCAGTGTGGAAGAACTTGACTGGTCTGCAGAAAGCAGCTGAACACCTCTGCTGTGACTTTAAATGCAGACCTTGAGCCAAAAACTCAAACACCAGTGACTTGTACATTCATTATATGGACAAAAGTTCCCCTTCTTTAGAACAGAAAAATGCTCTTCCAAACTGTGGCAACAAAAATGGAAACATAATTTATGTATTTAAAAATTGTATTTCCATCTCTGCTGCAACAGTTTTGGACGCGTCTAAAATGACTGAACCCATGTGAACAAGTCATTGGTGTTTGGTGATGAGTTTTTAGCCTGGCTCTTTGACTACACAATCACTGTGACCAAAAACACATTTAAAACTTTTTGCCTTTCTTAACCCCACTCCCCCCCCCACCTTCTTTTGTCACTTCCTCCTTTTCTCACTTCCTCCTTACCCTCGGTGCTCTCTCTCTCTCTCTCTCTCTCTTCTGTTTGACTGCATCTCTCTCACCCTCAAATATATCCATCTTATAGAGAGTTCAAATGCTGAACTGAGGACGAGGGCCTTGTAGTTCGGAGGTGACTGAGTTTAGTCTGTACTATCGACACTTGACATATAGATGTAGTTCTCTCTATCAAAGTGCATCCCTAATATGACCAGGACTTCCAGGTCTACCACACATATGTGGTGTTTAATTCTCATTGGATATACCAGTGCACCATCCCTAGCAATGAAACTATATAATGAATGAATGTAATAATAAACTTTGAAGAAGTTTGTAAACAGACAATTGGCTTCACGTTCATGACTCGTGCAAGGACTGAGAGTAGCATGAGAGACGGCATGGAAAGATAAAGAACTAAAATATTCTTCACAGTAACGTTACCGCTGCTTAGATTTTGTTAGTTTACAAACACTGACAGAGGCAGGCTAAACATGAAACTAACGTTAGTGAAGTTACCGGTGCGTAATTCGAGTCCGCGCGCTGTAGTTTATACACACCTGCTAACTTACCGACAGCCAAAGCGCGCGGAGGCAGATGCGCGATGCGAAAAGCGCTCATAAAACAGTAGCAGAAAAGTTCAGAAATCACTTACAGTTTGTGCTGAGGACACTCCGAAGCAAGTACCGCGTGCTGTGTCTACAAGCGTACAAGCGTACAAGCGTGCGTGCGTGAGTGCTCCTTCAGTGCGCGGTCTCGTGACAGATCTAAACCCCTCCCAGCGATTGGTTTCGAATCCCCCCCCCCCACACACTGGTGACGCCTGCTGGTCAAACGTGTTTTTTCAGTCTATGGTCAAAACGATTAACTCAACTGAACCATGTATTAAAACACAATACATGTTTTACTGAAAGTGCAATCTATATTAAATGGAAAGAGCACATAGTGGAATGCAATTAAATATGCTCGACTGCGCCCCTGTAATGTGTTGCATGGCCTGTTTTGTTTGGGAGCGTGCGATGTTTTTGACGCATCTGATATCCGGGGTGTTGCATGCGTCTGCTTGAATATATTCTGTGCATCGGCTGTTTTCTGTCAGATCGTGTCTTTGGTGATTCAAGAGCTGAAATAGAGTCGTGTGCAGCATTACTCACCTCTGCTGCAGCCTCGCAGTCCAGTTCATCCCCTGCACAACACTTACTCCACAGCTGCTGAAACTGCCTTTTTATTCATAACTCCATCCGATTAATTTATCCAGCGCTTTTTAGACACTGCGTCAACATCGATCTGGTACCTATTTCTGGACATAAAGCACTCAGATCCTTAATTCTAGTCTTTGATGTCCTTTCCTCTTCGCCTTCTACCTTAACTTCTTCCATTTCTCTGGATAAATTCCGAAAATGCTCCGCCGTTGCCATTATTTCGTCGTGTTGAGTGTGTTGTTTACAGAAAAACGGTCTGGTGTTTGGATCCACGCCTAGGGGGTGGAGATGGGTGGGTTTAGGTCTACGTAAGATGGGAGGAGTTGGATTTGGGTCTAACCACGCCCCCTCGTGGGCAAGTGGTGCTCGCTGTAGAGCCAGATGGGAGGAGCTAGAGCTCCACCCCCCTTCGCTGGATCTAGTGGGCGAGGCTTGAAGCGCTATCAAGCGCCACCGTGTGGCTGTTACTGTTAGTGCGAGTTCAACCGTAATTGAAGTAAATGTTTGTTTTGATTCACAAGATGCTGGCATAAATATTATTGGCTTATTTTCTCTAATATTTGTCATGATTATGATTATTTTCAGCATGGCCAGTATCGTTTCTGTGACAAACGGCACTATGTAAATACTTTTTTTTAAATATATAATGCTTTGTCAACAAATAACGTACGATTCTCCCACTGTAAATACTTATAAAACACTCAAACTATATGTGTGTGCTTCTAAACTGTGTATCTGTGTAAGCTTGTCACATTATTTTCTCCTCACTTTTGCTATGATTATGTAAATTGTTTAGGCAATGTGAAAGCTTACTCTCTGTGCACCCCTCTTAAATTGTTGGCCACCGCATTTTATGAAATCATTTGATTAATGTAATAAATAATAATAATAGTAATTATAATAGGCTAAATAATAAAGTTCTACTAGGAACCGTAATCTGCCCATTTTAAGTAAATGTGAATGCATAAACTCCAAAATGCTAGTTGTAAATTTTTAAATAATATTTTTAATTTAAATGGAATATTGACTAATTTTAGATAGACTCAGCCTTCATGTGATATGCATTATGCTATTTTTTAATGTAAATAAGTAACCAGTCCAGTAGTCTAAAAGCATCCATGTGACGTCTCACACTAGAGGAAGAACAAGATAAATGTGCTCTGTCTGAGATTATTGAGGTATCCACTCCAGCAACATCTGGGAGAAGACAGATGTAATTTAATAGTCACATACTCCAAGTCCTACAAGTTTGCGCTGGATTTATTTGTTTCTGTTAACCTAAATTAGCAAAATGCACATCTAAACATAAAATAAATCTAGATAAAATACATTTACATTTACATTTAGTCATTTGGCAGACGCTTTTATCCAAAGCGACTTACAATTGGGGAGTACATAAAGCGATTCATCTTGAAGAGGCAATCAGACAGAGCAAGTGCTCGTAACACCAAGTCTCAGTCATTGTTCAAATAAGTACAAGCTAGCAAGGGAAGGAGAGAAAGATAGAGGGAAAGGTTTTTTTTTTATTTTATTTTTTTATCAAGTTTAGGATGAAGTCAAGTAGTGCCGAAAGAGATGAGTTTTCAGTTGTTGCTTGAAGATTGACAGGGATCCAGCATTCCGGATAGGGGTGGGAAGATTATTCCACCATCCAGGAATGGTGAATGAGAATGTTCTGGAGAGTGATTTTGAGCCTCTCTGTGATGGTACCACAAGGCGTTGCTCACTAGCAGATCTCAGACTTCTGGAGGGGATGTAGATTCGTAATAGTGAGTGGAAGTAGGAGGGTGCTGAGCCTGTGGTCGTTCTGTATGCAAGCATCAGTGTCTTGAACTTGATGCGAGCTGCCACTGGGAGCCAGTGCAGTGAGATGAAGAGAGGTGTAACATGGGTTCTTTTGGGCTCGTTGAAGACCAGTCGTGCCGCAGCATTCTGAATCATTTGTAGAGGTTTGATTGTGTTTGATGGAAGACCAGCCAGAAGAGCATTGCAGTAGTCCAGCCTAGAAACGACAAGGGCCTGGACAAGAAGTTGCGCAGCATGCTCTGTCAGGAAGGGCCTGATTTTTCTGATGTTGTGTAGCGCAAACCTGCAAGATCGAGCAGTCTTTGCAATGTGTTCTTTGAAGGTCAGCTGGTCATCAAAGATTACACCAAGATTTCTGACTGAAGTTGATGGGGTAATTATTGATGTGCCTAATTGAATCGAGAAGTCATGCTGTAGAGTCGGAGTGGCAGGGAAGACAAGAAGCTCAGTCTTTGCCAGGTTGAGCTGTAGGTGATGTTCTTTCATCCATGCCGAGATATAAATATTATAATAAGAAAATATTATAATAAGAAGTGTGGGCCTTGTTTTGTGCATAGTTTACTGAATTCACGTGACTTTGGCAGTTCGGTTCGACACAACTGATTCACCAAGGTTTCTTTAATTGCTTAAACATACAAAACACCATTTAACAGCAGTCAGAAAATTAACAATTCAAAAAATGTCCAAGTAGCAGCATAACAAAAAATAAATACAGATAAAATAAAAATAAACATAACATGAAAACCAAGAAGAAAAAAAAGAAAAATACAGAAAAATAAATACAATATACAATACAAGGGGCTTAATAATAATAATAAAAAAAAAAAACAACCTTTCAAAAGGCCACACAGTTTAAG
>JALXFT010004379.1:0-40001 GCA_023376895.1 Aspiorhynchus laticeps | reverse complement strand
GGCTTTTTCAGAGCGCATGATCTTCAAGGATTTGAAGATCATTAAATCTTGCTGGAAAAGTAAGAAAGTGGGAGGGTTATTAAAGAATCTACATTTAGGAATGAAGTAATTGGCGAAAAAAAAAGACAGACTATTAACCAAAAATTCAACATCACAATTCCAACAAAAGGACAAATATTTTACAGTTTTAAAATCAAAGTCAGGTATTACATACTTCAAGCATAGAGGTCATCCCATAATTTGAGAATTTGCATAAAACATGTTCCGATGACTCGGTCTGCTTCACAAAAAGTGCATTCATTACAATCCAAATGAAACCTGTGTCTGAGGAACTCATTCCAGGGATAGATATCGTTAATAACTTTAAACTGAACTCTTTTGCCTTTGGTAGAAGTGGAAAAGAGAGAAATCTTGTTCTAATTCAAACCACTTTATCTTCAGGAAGATCAAAAACAAGAGGTCTCTTTACTTTTGAAGAGGAACATGTTTACTAATGTTCTTAAAATCTTATTACAGAAAAATTATAAACACCCCCTTGTTATTTCACATTGCAACGTTTCTAATTGCACTTTCTGCATATTACTGCAGGATGCTTATTAATTTGATGTAATTGTCATTGCACTCTGTGCCTCATATATGGAGTCTGTATAAAATCCCTGTTGAACTCTTATTTTGAAGTACTTGGTGACATCGCATGTGGGCGGAGTCAGGGACGTGCCCAGACAAGTTAGGTCCATAGAATGTTCTGCCGCTGCATCAAGACCGATCATAGTTTGTTCTGATATGTGTGCGTTCTTGAAAACAACACACACACACGCACACACACACCTACGTGTAACAAACTGATTGTGGAATAAATCACTGCTTGAGACCTGAAACTGTCTTGGATCTTTGCCTATCAACCTTCTGACCGAGGTTGAGGACTAGATGTTGAAAAACCAGTGCATCTTCGCACATACATCTTAACAAAGTGGTCCTTCGAGCCGGATACAACATCTTATCCTCATGGCAGCATCTCAAGATTACATAGAAGAACAACAGAGTCTCCGTCCTAGCAGGATTCGACGGATTCCTGGACATCTGGAGGACTTTGTACTTACTTCCCAACCACAGCAGCTCGTTCCTCCCCCCTTGCAAGCGGATTTACAGCATATGCAGATTAGTGAGACTGTCTCTGCTCCAGCTGCTGAGTATCGAACTTCTACACCTGAAAGACTTTGGACTGAGCAGTACACTGAGACTACAAGGTTACGTAGAGTGGAGGAGTGTGTTTGGAATGTTCAAGAGGCAAATCTCCCTATGAGCTCTCTCGCATTTGTCAGTGGAACCAGGGCCCTCACTTCCTTCAACAGTCACCAGAACACTGGCCAATACAACCTACCTTATCTTCCAACGATGAGAATGAGTTAAGAAAGTCATTCTTCTGTGCTCATGTGGCTGTCATTCAGTCCTCACTGCCAGATCCAGAGCAGCATGCCACATGGGCAGACTTAGTTCAAGCCACCTACCAGTCTGTACATGGCGCAGTAGCACCCCCAATGTCAGCTGCACAACGCATTGATACTGAACTGCTTCTTCTGAGACAAGCCCAGCAGGATAGCTTCCCTGATGAAGTCCATGCACTTCAAAATGGCAAAATTATACACACTAGCAGTAGGTTAAATACTCTGTCACCTGAATATGATCAAGCCTCGGGAATTATTAGAGTCGGAGGTCGTCTTCGAAAGGCTGAGAAACTTGAAGTTGATACTTTACATCCTATTGTACTGGCACCTGATCACCCCATCACTAAACTCATTATACAGGACTACGACAACCGACTACTTCATCCCGGTCCCGAACGTGTCTTTGCGGAGTTGCGAAGAACTTACTGGATTATCCGAGGTAGACAAACCATAAAGAAATATCAACGCCAGTGCAGAGAATGCAGGAAATGGCGCAGTAATCCAGTCAACCCCAAAATGGCTGATCTCCCTGCTGCTCGTCTCCGCTTATACCAGCCTCCTTTCTGGTCAACTGGAGTTGATTGCTTTGGACCATTTACAGTAAAGATAGGCAGAAGACATGAAAAACGCTGGGGAATCATTCTCAAGTGTCTCACAACGAGGTGTATTCACTTGGACCTTCTACATAGTATGGACTCGGACTCCTTTCTCATGGCTTTACGTCGCTTCATTGCAAGACGAGGCAAACCCTTCGAATTAATCTCTGACCAGGGCACAAATTTCAGAAGTGGGAATCGAGAACTCCAAGAAACATTCTCTGCACTTGAGCCAGCAATCAAAGAAAAACTGAGTGAACAGAGTATTTCCTTTCAGTTTAACCCTCCACATGCACCTCATTTCGGTGGAGCCTGGGAGCGTGAAATCCGCTCCATTAAATCCTGTCTTCAAGTGGTACTTAAAGATCAGATTGTATCTGACGAAGTCCTGTCTACTGTTCTTGTTGAGGTGGAAGGAATACTAAACTCTAAACCACTTGGCTATGTATCATCAGAGATATCTGACATAGACCCAGTCACTCCAAATCTCTTGTTGATGGGGCGGCGGGATGCCTCCCTCCCTCAAGTGGTTTATGGCACAGGAGAACTGTTTGGAAAGAGGAAATGGCGACATAGCCAAATCATAGCTGACCAGTTCTGGAAACAGTTCATTCAGAATTACTTACCAAATTTACAACCCCGTGCCAAATGGCGAGCATCTACACCAAATCTATCAGTGGGGCAGGTAGTTATGGTTATGGACTTTCAATTGCCACGAGCCCTCTGGCCAGTAGGCAGAGTAAAACGAGTTGTTCCCAGTAGTGATGGAGCAGTTCGAGTGGCGGAAGTAACTATTGGGAACCGAGTCTACAGTCGCCCTGTTTCTAAACTAATTGTGTTACCAGAGGTGCCTACTGACACCAGTGATACATAACCTCAGAAAACAGGGACCTTTATTTGATTCTAATTTGCTATGCAAATTAGGGGGCGGCTGTATAAAATCCCTGTTGAACTCTTATTTTGAAGTACTTGGTGACATCGCATGTGGGCGGAGTCAGGGACGTGCCCAGACAAGTTAGGTCCATAGAATGTTCTGCCGCTGCATCAAGACCGATCATAGTTTGTTCTGATATGTGTGCGTTCTTGAAAACAACACACACACACGCACACACACACCTACGTGTAACAAACTGATTGTGGAATAAATCACTGCTTGAGACCTGAAACTGTCTTGGATCTTTGCCTATCAACCTTCTGACCGAGGTTGAGGACTAGATGTTGAAAAACCAGTGCATCTTCGCACATACATCTTAACAGAGTCTTTTGGTATTGATTCTTCCCTTCTTGATACTGAAGTCAAATCTCCTGTTTCCACATCTCAAACAGATGTACTTTGGTATACTTCCAGTGATAGTGATCTCTACATTATTTCATTTAAATCTACCCATCCACTCCTGCAGGAACCCAAAGATATCAGGTCAAAGTTGGGAACCCTTGATTTACAGTTCAAATAAACGGTTATAAAACTGAGAAACTGTGTTTGTGCATTTTCTGACAGAAAACCTGATCATTACAAACGCTAAACATCTTCAAGCACAACAGCGGAACTTATCTAATTTCTGTAAATAGTTTACATTAAGATTGTTATTTTAACATTAAAGGCTATTTAATCAAGCATGATTTACATTTACATTTAATCATTTAGCAGACGGTTTTATCCAAAGCGACGTACAAATGAGGAGAACAATAGAAGCAATCAGACCATCGAGAGGTCATTCCACCAGCTGGGCACAGACCAGGAAAAGGTCCGTGAGAGTGATTTGGTACCTCTTTGGGATGGCACCACAAGACGTCGTTCACTTGCAGAACGCAAGCTTCTGGAGGGCGTATAAGTTTGAACCAGCGAGTTTAGGTATATTGGTGCAGTGCCAGTTGTGGTCTTGTAGGCAAACATCAGTACCTTGAATTTGATGCGAGCGGATATTGGTAGCCACTGTAACCTGATGAAGAGAGGGGTAACGTGAGGTTTTTTCGACTCATTAAAGACCACTCTGGCTGCTGCATTCTGGATCAGTTGCAAAGGCTTGATAGTACATGCGGGAAGGCCCGCCAAGAGAGCATTACAATAGTCCAGTCTGGAGAGAACAAGAGCTTGGACAAGGAGTTGTGCAGCTTGCTCTTGCAGGAAGGGCCTAATCTTCCTAATGTTGTATAAGGCAAATCTGCAGGACCGGGCCATTGTAGCAATTTCAGGAGAGATCAGAATAAATCAAACAAGTTATTATTAGTCAGGTAAAAATTGTATCATGCAAAGTAAACCATAAGAAGCCAATTTAGAAAGGATAATGCAACTGAATCACATCGTAGCCGTGTGGCAACCCTGCTCCTGAACACAGATACTGTAGCTATCTGGGAAATAGCCAAGTGATCTACACAGGAAGCAAACAAATTTAACAGTCACACATGTAACAGTTATCCTAGTTTAACACGACAGTCTAAAATACATAGCAAAGCACTCAGGTGTTTTAGAGAATAAACTTAACTAGCCTATGTGCACATGTAGCACAGAGAACTATACAGTGCTCTATGGGCACAATGTGTTTAACACAATTACATTTTTGAATAAAAATGAAATGTATACCTGACTTCAGGAAGATACGGTCACAACACATAGGAGCAAGGAACTTCCTAAACTCAGATTTTTATTTACCAAACTCAGGGATCACTGAGACACAGATGAACATGGAATAACAATAAGCCTGGACAGAAAGGCAGGGAAACAGGGCTGAAGTACTAAAACTAAATGAGGAGTAAACTAGATAATAAAGGAAACACAGCTGGAGACTAATAAACTAATGATGACACCAAACAAGGACAGGAACAGGAAGACCAAATAAGGGCACGGAAACACAGGGTGCACATGGAAACACAAGACACAGGGAAACAAAGTCTAACAGAAACATAGTATGGAGCATGTGAAATACACTCCACACCACGGGCTGATCTGGCTACAGAATCACAATGACTGATTTGCAACTTTCCCTTAAATACTACCAGAACAAAAGGACCATAAACATTTATTCTCTGCCTCAAAACAGATTACATCTGTGTATGGGGAATGAGAAACCTCTGTAGGAGCTGTTCTCCTGCTTCAAATGGTCACACCTGTAGAGCAATGTTTATCAGATTTTGAAAGGAGACCGCCCACAACAGAAGTACAGAGTTAACTTAAGTTATCAATATTTCTCATAATACAAGTGACTAATGTGAAACTGAGACAGTCGCACAATCACACAGAGACCTTTAGAACGATACCAAACATGGAGGGGAAAACATCAGGTTCACAAGATGCATGATATGTGGGATATATATATTCTTAATGAACTTTGAGTGAAACCTTTTGGGGGAAAAGAGGGAGAGGCAGAGAGGGGGAGAAGAGAGTGTAAATGAACCAGGAGAGAGGTGTTGTTTGCTCTCTTTGGAGATCCCTTCTCCAGATTAGTTTTATGGATTTATTACATGCCATCTGTTTTGTGTGAGTTCCTGAGTTTTGGCTTCACAAGGAAATAATTTCACTCCCTACACTTTTTACTCAAGTAATTCTGAAAATGAATAGGACTTATAATTTTACTGGAGTAATATTTTATTGGGGTGTCTGTACTTTTACTCAAGTAGCCTACTTGATTGTGGGCCACGACCTGATTTTAGTGACTATTTGCATAGAACTGTTCAGTAGTAGTTTTTTTCATAGCTATTTTTCTTGAACCTTAACTAGTAGATAATTAATAGTTCTTCAGGAGGTATGACAGAATATATTAGTTATTGATTAGCTAACTGCTACTTAACACAATCATAAAATTGTATGACATACTGATTAGTTAACACATCTTCCTTAGTAGTCAGCCGCAGTGAGTTAAATGTTAATGAGTAATTACCTGTTATTTTTTCGATAATTCCTTATTAGTTATGCAGTAAGAAACAGTTTCTAAAGTGTTGTCTAAATATGGTAATTTCTTAACACAAGTAACACTCTTTAGTGTCAGAGGCAGTTTATTTTCACCTCATGTTTCTGTGGTTTTAGTTGCATGATCTTATTCCAGTCAGTCAGGAAATCATGATTGTTCTTTGCATGACCCTGATGTGACAGCATTCTTTGTTTTTCTGAAACTGTGAGAACAGATCTGACAATATTGCATATATACAGTTATGTTTGAAGAGATTTAGCATTGCTAATGATCAGGTTTTCTGCCAGAAAATGCACAAACACGTGATTTCTTTCTTATATTTTTACAAAACAGATTACATTTATATATACATTGCAATGCTTCTCTAGATAAATATAAAAAGTGTAAATATACAGTCTAATGATATTCAAGCATATGTTCTTTTTGAAATTCTCTACATATAAAAACTTCAGTTTCATAAAACATACTTTAAGTTTGAATTTTGTTTATATATGCTGAATTAAGAACTGCTGCATTAAAGACAGTGGCGGTAACATCACTTTGCTGCTCATCAGAATATCGTTGACAAGCACAAATTAACCAAGCATGAATAATAACCTATGCTAAAAAAAAGGTGACATTTGCTACAACATCTCAGTTTCTCAGAAGTGAAAGTAGATCAGACCAACAGGAAAAGCCATCTGAGCAACAGGCCTCTGCTTTAATTTGTGATCAACTACAGCAATGGCTACAGCAAAGCAGTGCAAAGTTCAGGGATATGTTGAGACTTTCAATAAAGCACATAAATGTGTTATTTAACTGATTTGTGGTGAATCAGAGATGAGCGTTTTTTGGCTGCAGCCCATCCTTTCTGCCAACCGTGATAGTGAATGATCACTCCTGCAAGGACTGTAGCCACAAAAAACACAGCAATAGCCAGACCAACACCACCGAACATCAGCACTCGCTCCGTCAGAGTCACCCCGTCTACAGACAGACAGAGACAGAAGAAATATTCATATCTGTACAACCAGAAAGTGTTACCTAGAATTAGTGCTGGAGAGTAGAGAGTAAAGAGTAGAGCAATTAGTACATGAAAAAAACAATAAAAACATAATCAACACATTACCTGTGTTGTCAGCATCTTCTTTTTGCAATTCTGTTACAAAAAAGACACATAAATATATGTCACTTTCTCACAAACACCATCAAAGCACACATCAAGACATCAAGATATAAAGCAATGTCTTTTGAGAAAACAAAATTGAGTTTTAAAAAATTACATTGTCAGAAGAAATATGACCTCTCAAACTAAATGATATTAGTTGTGGGTTAGTTATGGGCAAATTGGCAAATTACTGACATGTATGATGCAGATTACTGATCACATGATGAAAATTGTAGTTAGTAACAATCTAGGTTACTCATTTTAGTAACCTCTCCCAAGGTTTTTTTCTCCACTCTGTCACAGAGGGAGTTTTGGTTCCTTGCCGCGGTCGCCTCTGGCTTTGACAGATATTATTTAAACAAAACTTAGCTAGACAATGACATCTCTGAATTCAATAATGAAATGCCCTTAACTGAAAATTGAGAGTTTAATCTTATTATTATACATTACTGACACTCTATCCTCCAACTTGATACTGTTAAGTGCTTTGACACAATCTGTATTGTTAAAAGCGCTATACAAATAAAGGTGACTTGACTTGACTTTAGTTAATGTATTCTGACTACTTGTTTTAAGCTTACCATTAAATGTACTGTATTTATATAAAAAAAATCAAAGAGAAAGGAAGTATGATATCAACATCATGAAGTGCATTGCATTATGCCAGGTTTTCCCAAATTGGGCTTAATGTAAGAACTGCAGTGGGTTTGAGAGTTGAAACAAATAATAATAATAAAGATAATAATTAATTCATTACAACTCAATTCACTAAAAAAAATAAAATCAAAATACATTATTTAACAACAAAAACAATTAAAATAAAACACTTTAACACTAAAACACAAATATTTTTTGATCATCTGATTATTTTGGACATTCATGAACCATCTTCATGAGATGTTTTTGTGCACCAGTGAAGGAGGAACATGCACGATGAGCACTTTAAGATACTTCTACCTCACTATCCACTACTAAATATACAATATTACACATTTGTTAAAGTCAGTCATACTTGGATACAATTTGTTTTTGTCTACAAAGCCCTTTTTAACCTTTATTTATTTACAGATCAAGAAAACCAAACATTTTATTGGTAGTATATGCTTGTGATCTGAAAATTTACTGTGACAAGCATACAAATTTGTATAACATTATATACTGTATATATATATATGTATGTTGGCTCATCTTACCCATTCCTCCCTTCACTGATAACTTCATGAAGGTGTAACTGTCAAACTGAAATCTGTTACCAGTACACTGATCCTCAGCATGTCGACCCTCGATCTCTAGACTGATGGGTTTGTCGAAGAACATCTGTGGTTTGTCAGACTTTGTTCCACAGAAATAAAGACCTGCATCTGACTCTGTTACTCCAGAAATAACCAGTGTGGCTCTGGTGATCCATGTGTCTGCAGTAATATTCAGACGAGTACGATTTTGATTGTAGGTGGTCAGAAATTTTCTCCCGGTTATGTCTGTCTGTGCAGAAATCAATAAATTGAATCGTTTAGATCTGAGGTGATACCAGGCGACTTCATATCGGTTTTTCATGCTGCAGTTCAGACTGATGTTTTCTCCCATCCGAACTCTTAACAGATCAGAAGATGCTGCATCTGAAGAGACATTGATAATTACTATATAGGTTAAAAAATAATAATTACATTTATATGTTTAAAATAATTATAATTACTAAAATAATTATTAGTTTAAAAATTTACCACTGGAAGCGATTTGCATATTTCCAAAACAAAGTACACAGAAGAACATGAATTTCATGTCTTGTCAGGTTTCTGCAGAAAGTGCATAGACTTAACCACACTGCTGTTCATTTCCTTAACAGCTTCTACCTGCTGCTTTCTGGCTGGGGGGGGGGGGGGGGGTGAAAACATCTGTGTGCAACACCGTCATAACACACAGATCTCGTCAGCGGTGCTTTGCAAAGCACTTCCATAAATGCCATAAATACCATAAACTCACTATCAGAACACCTAATATGAAGTGTGAATCCAAACTCAACAAAATGCTCAAAAATACAGACCAGATAAATACCATAATAACAGTCATTTCTTACTAGGCACCAATGTAAAGTAGTTAAAGCCTGCTAGATTACATCATATCGATGAGTCTTGGAAACTAGGTAAGGTTTGTCCAAGAAGTCACCAGTTTTGTTGCTAAAATGTGACCCTGGAGCACAAAAGCAGTCTTAAGTCGCTGGGGTATATTTGTAGCAATAGCCAAAAGTACATTGTATGGGTCAAAATTATTGATTTTTCTTTTATGCCAAAAAACATTAGGATATCATGTTCCATGAAGATATTTAGTAAATTTATTACAGTAAATATATCAAAACTTAATGTTTGATTAGTAATATGCATTGCTAAGAACTTGATTTGGACAACTTTAAAGGTGATTTTCTCAATATTTCGATTTTTTTGCACCCTCAGATTCCAGATTTTCAAATAGTTGTATCTCAGCCAAATATTGTCCTATCATAACAAACCATACATCAATGGAAAGTTTATTTATTCAGATGTCAGATAATGTATAAATCTCAATTTCGAAAAATTGACACTTAAGACTGGTTTTGTGCTCCAGGGTCACAAATCATTAAATTGGTAACTCTGCTGGGCACCTCATAAACTAGTTGGGCTCAATCCTGCTCTTGGAGATCTACCTTCCTGCAAAGTTCAGATCCATCCCTTATCAAACACATCTGAACCAACTAAGTAAGATCTTCAGGAGCACTTGATAATTACAGACAAATGTCTTGGAGCACTGAAGATAGATGTGAGGGAACAGGATTGGACACCCCTGAGGTGCCTTTGTGCAAGAAATGTCTATTACTTACTAGATTACACACCACTAAAGGCCTCTAAAGTGAAATGTCACATTTCTGTAAAATACGACAGGGGTGTGTATATGGGATGTCCTCTATAAGAACAGACCACTCATTTCCTCTATTCATTATATGTCTGTATACGCCTGTGAAGTGGAATAATGTCATCATATAGTAAATGGGAAGAGCCATCAGTTGTGGACTAATGGTTAATCTTTCACTTTGTAAGTGTTTAATGTTCAGTTTGTCTTTTCTGTGGTTACTATTGTGCTGAAGAGCGGAGCTCGTGGTTGGGTTGTGGTTGTCTACATGTTATGTTTGTGTATTTTGCTCCACTCAGTGATCAACTGCTGTATTGCAGACAAGTAACCTCTATTTTATTTGCTATGCAAGCTAGAGAATGTTTTAAATGTTTCTAAGCACATGGTTCTAAGCACATGGTTTTGTAATATTTTGGCAAAGGTTTCGTATGCTTCACCTAATTTCCTTTAGTGTGTCATAGCTATTAAATATACACTTTTACTCAACATGCAGCATGAAATCTACTGATTGAGCAGATTCGGTATGTTTTTACAGAAATAAGGTCTGTGTAGATTAAGATGGAGTCCTATTATCAAAAACAGGCTTAAAAAAATTGGTTTCACATTAAGTGTGCATATAGTATTGAATGTCCCCTATACAAGAACTGACCATTCTTTTTTCTTCTTCTACTTTTTAGAGTCTAAGCATCTGGAGTGAAATAATGACATATTTCTCAAGAATGTTGCAGTAATTAAGTAACCTTACATATTAACCAAGTGTGTGGGGGTCCTAGATATGAGCGAATGATCTTATTTCTACTCATTGTAACTTATTTTTGCCTTTGACGTTTAGGATATCAATCTCATAATATACCAATGCATTCAAGACTTAACAATGGGGAGTCGTGGCCTAACGATAAGAGAGTCAGACTTGTAACCCAAAGGTCGCAGGTTTGAGTTTCAGGTCCGGCAGGGATTGTCGGTGGGGGGAGCGAACATACAGCGCTCTCTTCCTCCTTCAATACCACGACTGAGGAGAGACCCTTGAGCAAATTACTGAACCCCCAACTGCTCCCCGGGCGCCGCAGCATTGGCTGCCCACTGCTCTCTCTCTCTCTGTGTGTGTGTGTGTGTGTGTGTGTGTGTGTGTGTGTGTGTGTAATGCAGAGCACAAATTCAGAGTAAGCAGAGTATGGAACACCATACTTGGCCATGTCACGTCACTCAAGTACAGTAAAGCAAACTCATTAGCAATGTAGGTATATTTATTTATTCTGGCCTTTGTAAATAGCATTGGCCTCGTATTACAGATAAAAGTATAAAACAAATGTCTATATAAGATTATAATACACACTCTCTTACAAACATATTATAATAATAGCACACATTCTTTTTGACACTTGACCCATTCATTTGTTTTAGCAATGGCTGGTGAAAAAAAATATATATATACAGTATATATAAAACTTTTAGGGTGGGTTTACACTTGTCATGTTTGGTTCGATTCAAACGAAATCTGGTATGATTGCTCTGTTAGTGCGGTTCGTTTGAGTAAGTGTGAACGCTGCCATCCGAACCCTGGTGCAGACCAAACAAGCAGACCGAGATCGCTAAAAAGATGGTCCAAATGAACTCTGGTGCGGTTCGAATGAAGTATGAACACAAAACGGACCAAATAGACCTGTTTCGCCACTTTAATTCGAACACGCCTTTTGTTTAGGGTGCTCGGCAAGTTCCATCACGAAATATATATCATTCAACCAGACCAATCAGGTTGTGAACTTATCATTACACCTTTAGGTTCGCTGCCAAAAATGCCAATGTGGATGCTAAGTGGACCAGGACCACATGTATCATTTTCCTTTTTGGTTCGGACCAAATGAACCAAACGAAACGAACAAGTGTGAACACACCCTTAGAAATCAGTGCAATAGAATGCATCAGAATACAGTGTTTTAACAGCTAGGAGCAATGCTACACTGGTGTAGAAATGTTACAGTGCAAAATACTACAGCATTAATAGTCTCTAAAAAGGCATTAGTGCAAGATATTCCCTGATAGGATAATCAAGTCCCTCTGATGGCATTTCACAGTGACATTGAGTTTAGTTAACTTGTAGACTATCTTAAAGCACGCTGTAGTAACTCATAATTTAAATAATTTAAACAATTTAAAAACTGCACATAATGTAATAAATATTACATTATTGTTGTAATTAAATATTGCTACACAGGATAAGAAATAAAACAAAAATTGTGAGGGAGGCCATCAAGAGACATGAAAACAGCACCAGTATTTCACAACTGTCCAGTTATGTTGTACAGCAACTGACCAATCAGAATCAAGTATCTCAGAGAACAGCAGTAATAACAGATCATGGATCAGCAACCAATCCATACAAAATTTTACATTCATGTGTACCAAACAAATAAAGCATTGTTTCAATTCAATTTGAATGTCATTTTTTCCATCCTTAAGTCTTAATTATGATTGAATTTATTTCAAGACAGAGCCTCCATTTGTTCACGGAAAAAAAAATCATAAAAAAAGAAGAAAAAAAAAAGTCTATTTGGTTTAGTGTTTTCTCCCACTGTACCAAAAACATATCGAACCGTGACTTCAAAACCAGGGTATGTACCAAATCGGCATAGTACACATGATTGTGTACAGTTAAAAATATATATTTGAGTTTTAGTTTATTTCTTTTTTTCCCCACAGTTTTCTTATTTTGAAAGCTTTTATGATGCCAGGACAAAAGCAGCAAACACACATCTTGCATAGCAGGGCTCAACAATTAGTGTTGTTTTTAGTGACAGACTGATATGTCAGACAGGCTGAACGATTCAGCTTATTTCTATGTTACTCATCCAGTAGTCCTGAAGGGCAGTGCCAAAGACTTGATTGTGAAGTGGTCAGCTACAGGAAACCAACGAAGAGACCAATCAGAAATGGCAGTGCAGCACTCCAACTAACTCTAGTAATACTGGAGCCACCTTAAGGGGCGAAAGCAAGTCTATTAATCTATCTCATGAACAACCCCAAATCAGAAAAAGTTGGGACAGTATGGAAAACGCAAATAAAAAAAGAAAGTAGTGATTTCTAAATTTACTTTGACTGGTATTTCATTGCAGACAATATGAACACAAAATATTTCATGTTTTGTCTGGTCAACTTCATGTCATTTGTAAATATACATCCTTTCCTGTCATTCAGACCTGCAACACATTCCAAAAAAAGTTGGGACAGTAAAGCATTTACCACTTTGTAATGTTGCCATTCCTTTTCACAACACTTAAAAGACGTTTAGGGACTGAAGACACCAAGTGATGAAGTGTTTCAGGTGTAATTTTGTCCCATTCTTCCATTCCCATTCCTCTTAAGGTGGGCAACAGTACGGGGTCTTCGTTGTCGCATTTTGCGCTTCAAAATGCGCCACACATTCTCTATTGGAGACAGGTCGGGACTGCAGGCAGGCCAGTCAAGTACCCGTACCCTCTTCCTCCGCAGCCAGGACTTTGTAATGTGTGCAGAATGTGGTTTTGCATTGTCTTGTTGAAATATGCATGGACGTCCCTGGAAAAGATGTCTTCTTGAAGGCAGCATATTGTGCTCCAAAATCTCTATGTACTTTTCAGCATTAATGGTGCCATCACAGAAGTGCAAGTTACCTTTGCCAAGGGCACTGACACAACCCCATACCATGACAGACCCTGGCTTTTGGACTTGTTGCTGGTAACAGTCTGGATGATCCTTTTCTTCTTTGGTCCGGAGCACACGGCGTACATTCCTCCCAAAAAATACATGAAATACTGATTCATCTGACCACAGTACACGTTTCCACTGTGTGATGGTCCATCCCAGATGCCTCCGAGCCCAGAGAAGTCGACGGCGCTTCTGGACACTGTTAACATAGGGCTTCCTTTTGGCACAGTACAGTTTTAACTGGCATTTGTGGATGTAACTACGTATTGTGGTACTTGACAAAGGTTTGCCAAAGTAGTCCTGAGCCCATGTGGTGATATCGCTTATAGATGAATGACGATTCTTGATGCAGTGCCGCCTGAGGGATCGGAGATCACGGTTGTTCAGCTTAGGCTTGCGCCCTTGTCCTTTACGCACTGAAATTCCTCCAGATTCCTTGAATCTTTTAATTATGTTATGCACTGTTGAAGGTGAAATATCCAAATCTCTTCCTATCTTTCTTTGAGGAACATTGTTTTTAAACATTTCAATAATTTTCTCACGTATTTGTTGGCAAACTGGCGATCCTCGGCCCATCTTTGCTCCTAAAGGACAAGACCTTTCTTGGATGCTGCTTTTGTACCAAATCATAATTACAATCACCTGTTGACATCACCTGTTTCAAATCACATCATTATTTAACCAATTTACCTCATTACTAGCCCTAAATTGCTCCTGTCCCAACTTTTTTTGGAATGTGTTGCAGGTCTGAATGACAGGAAAGGATGTATATTTACAAATGACATGAAGTTGACCAGACAAAGCATGAAATAGTTTGTGTTCATATTGTCTGCAATGAAATACAAGTCAAAGTAAATTTAGAAATCACTACTTTCTTTTTTTATTTGCGTTTTCCATACTGTCCCAACTTTTTCTGATTTGGGGTTGTATTATTCTCACACATCTATGTGGATTCAGTAATTGTGAACTGATGGTGGAGTTTCTCCAATATTATGCAGTAAACGGCAGTAAAGATTAAGGTTGAATTAAAATATTCATCAAATCTCTCAAATTTCTGGGTGACACAAGAGAGTAACAACTGACTATAGTAACTCTTCCTGGAACTTAAAACAAGAATTGTCACAATTTCTAAACAAAAATCATACTGACCGCTATAAATAACGATGCAAAAAAGCAGCAGCAAATGTTTCCAGAACTGGTTGAACCTGAAAACAGAAGAAGTGTCATGTGACAGATGCAGAATACAATTTATTTGTCTGGACGAAAATTAACCATGGTTTTACTATAGGAAATGAGTAGTAACCATGGTTATTTTGACGTATTGATTGCCATTTTTATAACCACAGTTTGACTACAAATACCATGGTTAAACTATGGTTAGTGTAGCAAAACCATGGTTAATTTGTGGTTACCATGGTTTAACCATAGTAACCATGTTTTTGGGGGGTTTATTTGTAGTAAAACCATGGTTAATTTTCGTAAGGGTTTATAAAAGGAATAAAATGCTTTGAACTGCAAAAATATTACTAATTATTAGCTTTGATTTTGCCTGAATATTTAACACAAGCAAATCATGCATGATGAAAATGTCCAGTAAGAAACATCAAACTTTCATAAATGATTTTTGTGTAATGCTCAAAACAACCAGTCAAACTCAAAACACAAACAACAGGCTTTAGAAAGTCAGTAACAATCAAATGATTATATTATATTAATAACCCCACTAATAAAAACTATCCTCATAATCTCATGGACGCATTCAGCAAATACTGCCGACTCATTTCCGCATCGGTGGGTTTAGCTTTTCACGAACAGAAACACAACTATTGGTGTAAGAACACAAAAAACACACAGGCTGAATTAATATTTAAAAACATGAGAACTTACATGGTGGAAGTTCTGTGTGAGTTTTATGTTCCGGCATCAAAATTTTTGTAAACCACATGTTTTGAGTAAAAATGAAACTAAAAGTATTCAAAGAATACAAAATAAATATTTGTCACCTCCTACTATGGTGGCTGAGAGAGCTCAAGACACATTTTAATAAGTCTGATATCAATACTCGTAACACAACCAAATACAGAAACGCGCTGCAAATGGGGGTATATTTCAAACATTGCCTGACCAAACCAGGAAAACAGTTATTTTATTTATTTAATTAGTTAAACCTGTAAAATATCATACAGTGCAAAAAATAAGATACAACAAGAAGTCAGACAGAAATGGGGGGTACATGTAACATCTTACTTCACAATAAATGGTAAAGCATAAGATTGTACAAATTACTTTTTTCAATATAAGAGATATTGGTAACACTTTACAATACGGTGGCACTAATATGCATTAATTCATGCTTAACTAATGCACATATATTCTTGAGTTAATACATGTTATTAGTGAAATGTGTCATAATGTATTAATTCCTTAATAACATATTATATAAACTAATAGTGTAAATCCATGTGATAATTACCACATTGGGTCTAAGCCATGCATTTCAACTTCCAGTTGTCTGCTTTAATTAATCATTAGCTAATGATTTGCAAAGATATCATTATGTTATGACTTTACTTTTTTACTGAATTTTACATTAACTCGCGATTAACTGTGCATTATTTAAGCATGAATTAATGCATATTTGTGCACCCATACTGTAAAGTGTTACCGAGATATTTTTATACACATGAAATATTAGTCATAAAAGTCATAAAATATCTTTACAGAAAAAGGATAGACATTGTAATAGACATTACTTTAGCTTTATGTATATGAAACTTTCCAATATGAATTATTACCTTTAATGTGTTATCATTTTTGGAGCCAGTATTGCAGAAAAAGAGGATCATAGGCTCATATATTTTAATTATTTTGTAGAATTTAAATCATCATCAACACCTGCTTCCAAAGGTCTTTAGAATAATTACAGTATACAGAATAAATGTGTGAGAGTTTCTGATTCAGAATTACAACCCCAATTCCAGAGAAGCTGGGACATTTTGTAAAATGCAATAAAATCAAGAATCTGTGATTTGTTCCTTCTCTTTAACTTTATTTATTTGACAAAAGTACAAAGAAAAGATTTCCAAAGTTTTCACTGACCAACGTAAATGTATTTTGTAAATATAAACAAATTTTGATTTTGACGGCTGCAACACTGCAAAAAAGTTGGGAAAGAGGCATGTTTACCACTGTGTCACATCAACCTTCCTTTTAAAGGTGGGGTATGTATTTTTTCAAAAAGGCAGAGTCGGGGCCGAGGACCAAAACAAGCTTGTAGCCAATCAGCAGTAAGGGGCGTGTCTACTCATGATCCGGAGGAGAGAGAGCACGTAGTGCACATGACGGACATTAGCCGAGCCGAGCCGAGCGACGACAGAAAGCAAATCTTAAAAAACAAAAGAGGAAAATGTCTGCGGAACAAAAGAAGGCTTACACCATTGAAAATCATTTGAAATTTGTGTCAATACGTGTAGACAGCATCACTGATTATAATGAGTTCTATAGTATTTTGTCATGCCGCGCCGCTCATGTCCGGTGTAGACACGGTGTTACGATAAGGCAAGAAGTAGGACCCGTGTAAATATCGGATCAGCTTCCCAGCGCTGGAGAGAACTCAAGGAGCGGGAACGCCTGCGATCGGACACCTAGGTTGCTTTGTTTCTTCTCGAGTAACATTGGTTCTGCTTCGTATGTGTGGGGCGGAGCTATCAAAATAGGGGCGAGACCCTTTTGGGGTAGGGGCGTGTTTGTTTTGGTGATTTCAAATATCAACATTGGCTACCAGAAATCACTTACCCCACCTTTAATTACAATGTTTCATTGTTTGGGAATTGAGGATACTAATTGTTAAAGTTTTGCAAGCAAACTTTTGTCCAGTCTCACTTGACACAAGACTTCAGAAGCTCAGCAGTCTGTGATTGTTGTTGTCTGATTATCCTTTTCATGACTGGTCATACATTTTCAATAGGAGTCAGATCTAGACTGCAGGTAGGCCAGTCTAACACATTCACTCTGTCTCACTCTGTCTCTACGAAACCATGCTGTTGTAGCACATGCAGAATGAGAGCTGGCATTGTTTTGATCTAATAACCATGGACTTCCCATGAAAGACATCATCTTGATGGTAGTAGGCCTATATGTCTCTGTAGAATAGCAGTATATGCCTCCATGTCAACAGTACCTTTGCGCATATTTCAGTCACCCATTCTCTGTCTGCTGCACCCCATACCATGACAGACATTTGCTTTTGCTTCTGTCGCTAAGGAAAGTCTGGATGGTCCCGTTGGTCTTTGGGACTGAGAACTCGAAATCCATTTTTCCTGGAAACAAGTTGAAATGTGGACTCATCTGAGAACAGCACACATTTTCACTTTATTTTTGACTATCTAATATACTAGAGTATCTTTTTACCAAGTTCAAGGGGATACCCATATGTTTGGATTGTTTGGAAATCTGTATTTTTGTTTAAATCGCCATCACACCACTGCACACAAAAAAAGGGGACGCCAGAGTTGCACTTGCCTCAAAGTTCAAAGGTTAAATGCATAGTAAACAAAACCTTTTTGCCAAATGCATGACAGAAATGTTTGCACTGAACTATGGGTTCTTAGGGGGTTCCTGTTCTTAGGATTTCCGCGGATCTTGTTTATTGTTTAATTTTAAGGTCCCACTTTATATTAGGTGGCCTTAACTACTATGTACTTACATTTAAATTACTAATTTGGTACAATGCACTTATTGTGTACATACATGCTTTTACATTGTACTTATACTTTTAAATATACCTACATGTAATTACATCTGTAATTAATTTCTGTAATTACATTTATAATTACACTGTTGACCCATCCCTTACATCTTATTCCACCCTTAAACCTACCCATACCATTAAACCTGTCCCTAACCTTACCCGTATACCACCTCAATAGCAGCAATAGTGTTTTGAAATACAGTATGAACACAATAAGTACATTGTACTTATTTTTTGATGTAAGTACATAGTAGTTAAGGCCACCTAATATAAAGTGTGACCAAATTTAATGAAAACTCTGGTACACAAAGTCTTAATTATAAATGGTCTTAAATGATCTGCTATTTTTGCTACATATTTTTAAATGTGAACCAGTGGATCGACAAAATACAAGACAAGACAGTTTTCTCCTGTAGGATGCAAAAAGCCCGCTCTGACTATAAAAAAAAATAACCCAGTGTTAAAAAAGACCCAGCACCTAGGTAAGAATATTAAAAACAACCCAATAAAATGACCCAACAGGCCCAACCCAGCATTTGGGTTAAAAAAATAACCCAGCATTTTTTAGAGTGTAGATATTAAAAATGAAAACAGGACACGTCCGGTGCGCTGTACACTTTACTTTAGTGCCGGGCTGATTCCAGCTCGGATGCGGCAGTGTCAGCTCGCTAACAGCTGCTGCATCTGGCCTGATTGACTCGGGCCGGAATCGGGCAGTGAGTCCACAAGCACCTCCACGAGTGCGGCAGACGGAGTCAGGCCGAGGGGTAAGTCTCCGGCAGGCGAGAATCTAATTCGGAACTGGCCTGAGTGTATTTTGCTATGAACATAGACAAGAGTCTGTCCCATGGGCGTAGATCGCCCCCCACACCCCCACTTTTAATATCACGTAAATTTGTCCCCCACACTTTTCGGGCAAGTGTGTTCAGATTTAAATTTAAAGAGACAGGACAGTCTGTGCATGACCTGATGTTTTATTCGGACCCAGAATAAGGCGAGATGAACATCACGGGAGCGCTAAACACAATGTGACAGTGTGTTTCATTCATACTTGAAGCCGAAGGGTGCTCACGTGCAGAAAGTCGTACCAGGAAATTCCTAATATGGACAAAAGTGTCTTGCTATCCCTATATGAAAACAGTTGTTTTCACAGAACAACAGAAACGTTTGGAAACATGAGGACATTAAACATACGATTGCAACAATATATGGTTTATTTGTGTTTTTCAAGTCATCTCCAGGTAATAAATAAAGTATATAAACAATGCAGTGCTAATTGACATATAATTTATTACAGTATATAAATGATTCTGCCTTATTATGTGATAAAAAATAATGTTTGTAGTATATAAACAAATCATTATTATTGGTTATTGTCCAGCAGTGTATACGATTTCTAAGCCAATTAAAAGCTATAAATAAGAGAAAAATTAAAGTTGCCTATACAGTCAAAAGTTTTTGAACCGTAAGATTGTTAATGTTATTGTTAATAAATGCATGTTTGGTGAACAGAAGAGACTTCTTTAAAAAACATTAGCACCTGTAAAATAACATTAAAAATCTTTCTGTTCAAAAACTTTTGACTGGTAGGTTATATATATATTACAGAAATGTTATATTGTAATTCATTACATCATATAGGAATATGGAAATGACGTTCTGGACATATTAAAGAGTGTTTCTGGCTGAAGAATTACTTTTTTACCAGATGCACCCTGTACTCCAGAAGACTGAAATCAATAAACTCAAGTCCACAAACCCCTATCACCATCTTAACATTGAATTCCAAAATATACATGTATATAATTGTGCATGTGTATAAAATAAGAGAAAGAGAAACAAAAAGGGAGGGAAGAGAACACAGACAGGCAGACCAAGAGAGACAGAGATCTAGTAGAGAGCATGGTATTATCCAACAAATATGTTGACAGAGTCCTATGAAAATTACAAGTAACATTTGTCATGCAGACATCAGATCATCCCAGCAACCCTAAGCACAACCTGAATTACCATAATCACTATATACGCAAAAAAAACAAGGGTCACATAACCAAAAAGAAATTTCTCTACCCAACTCCAATGTTTTTGAGCAGAATGGTGGGAAGCTGGAAAGAGAGCACAAATTTTATACTTTTAAACTCACTATTACATTTTTTAAAAGCCTCATACATTACTGTTCTTCTGTCTTACATGTGTTTCCTTCCGCTGAGCCAGATTCTGTACAAGATAAGAAAAAAAAAATCCATACAGATTTACTTTAAAAGAGAAAACCCAAAGCTCATGATGATGTATTAAAAATGATACTTCTAAACATCTACTGATCTTCTCTAACCTGTGACGGTCACTGTGATCAAGATTTCTCCATCAGAGTCCAGAACTCTGTATGTTGCTACATCACTGGCTGTAAACTCTTTAATAGTCAGGTTCCCATCACTATCATTCAGTCGATCATTACAGACCCCGTGGTCTCTGCTCCAGACCTCCATCCACTTTCCACTGGAGTTTGTCTCCACTTTATTAGCACTGGTCAACAGAACATCCAACTTCAACTGGTCGCCTATTTTTACAGAACTTTTATCTAGGGAGAAACAGAAAGGCATTAATCAATAATTATTGTAATAATCATGTCAAACAATCAAGACCATACGCACATATTTAGTCCAAAGATGACCAAATGTAATCATTTTTAAAGTCAGCCACTGAAAGGCCTTTATTGAAACATTTACTATATTTGCTGGTTACAGCCCTGCATGCAACTACATTGCTAGCATTATTAGGAAAACCAGAAAGCACAATGTTGATGGTTTGATCAGTTTTAACTTTACCCTGAATATGAAGTTGATACTTTATTTTTCGTTCCAGCTCTGTCTGATCATTATTGCGATAGACATTCAACATGTATATTCCAGCATCGCGCAGTCTCAGATCCATGATAACAATGTTACATGCTCCTTCTTTAAATACTCGGCTATTTTTACTCTTACATCCTTTACTCCCACAAACAAGTATCTTTTTTGACACCCTGCTTAAAACAATATCAGAAATCTGTCTGGCCTCACATTCACATGGTAGGGTGACGTTGCCTCCCTTTCCCCCTGTCAGAGGTACAGGGCAGGTTCCTGCAAATACAGACAGTGTAAAATTCATTCAATACAAAGCATCAATACTGAAAAATTCATGTGGTGTTTTCGTTTAACCTCTATAACCATATCATCATTACATTTTCTAGTTTTCTTTTGCTCAAGACATTTAACAATCACCAAACATCCAAGTGGGTTCAACAATTTTAAACTGAGGATGAAGTTTCTCCAATATTTTGCATCAGAACTAAATTCAAGCTTCATTCAAGCCAGAGAAGCAAACTGTTCAGCTTTATTAATACTCATTTTAAAATGTATTAATAGGCTAATTAATGAACTAGAATACTTTGCACAAGTTTAAGTTTAATTGTATTAATATTTATATAGCACCTTTCAAAAAAAAGTTACAAAGTGCTTTACAATAAAAAGGTAGCCCTATAATTGAAATCATTACAACAAATACCATCAAAACTAAGAAAAGCCATACGATAAAAAAGTTGTTGATTTCAAGTGTGACATCAATCTCAAAGTCACTTGGTGCAAAAGAGAAACCAATGACTAGAACAACTCTACCTAACACTGAAAATCAAGAATTGTTACAATTTACAAACAAAATGATACTGACCACAATTATTGACAAAGCAAAACAGCAGCAGTATAGAAAACCTGATAAGACAGAAGAGCTGATTTATGTGACAGACCCATGCTACACATCAAAAACACATTTATACAGGAATAAGGTGCTTTGCTGAGTAGAAAAACATTATTAAACTATCACTTTATACAATTTGGCATTATGCAATAATACTGAACATGATCATTCAAACTCTAAACACAAACAACAAGCCGGTGCAGTATGGTTTTATGTTGGACATTCGTTAGACATTCGATCTTTTATTCAGCATTAATTTATGTGTAATCACATAATATTCATTGGTCATGCTGTATCTCATTCAGATCACATTTCACAAAAGCATAATATCAAAATTAATAGTAATTTTATTTGATTATGTATTTGTGCCGATTTATATTCACAAACATTTCTCATACAAAAATATCAGGTCCCACTTTATATTAAGTGGCCTTAACTACTATGTACTTACATTTAAATTAATCATTTGATACAATGCACTTATTGTGTACATACATGTTCTTGCATTGTACTTATATTTTTAAAAATACCTATATGTAATATATAGGTACTTACATAGGTATATAGGTACTACTTTCCTGTAGCTCAAATGGTAGAGCATGGCGCTAGCAAAGCCAAGATCATGGGTTCGATTCCCAGGGAAAGCAAGAGCTGATAAAATGTAAAAACTGTAACTTGAATGCAATGTAAGTCGCTTTGGATAAAAGCGTCTGCTAAATGCATTACATCTTTACATGCATTACATCAAATTAATTACATCTGTAATTAGATTCTGAAATTACATTTATAATTACTCTGTTGTCCCATCCCTTACACCTTAACCTACCCTTAAACCTACCCATACCACCCTAACCTGTCCCTAACCTTACCCGTATACCACCTCAATAGCAGCAAAAGTGTTTCACAATACAATATGACCACAATAAGTACATTGTACTTATTTTTGATGTAAGTACATAGTAGTTAAGGCCACCTAATATAAAGTGTGACCAAATATTAACATTGCTATAGGCTACTATTTTCAGACCTCTGTCATGTGTGTCTTGTGTTCCCGCCTCTTGTTTCCTTATATGGTTAGTTTCCTGTCCTCGTTTCATGTCATTATTAGTTAATTCAGTTCCAGGTGTGTGTGATTATGAGTTTATTACCATGTGTATTTAAGTCCTGTCTGTTGAGTTCCATGTCGTCTGGTCTACTCGTTATTCCCGGTGTTTCTGTCAGTCTACCTTGCCCTGTCTTACCTTGATGTCGTCATTAAAGACTATTATTTTGAAGTATCTCCTCGTCTGCGTGTTCCTCATTTCTCCCTGCTGTGTGCACAGTGACAGAAGACCAGGCCCAACAGTAAGCGTCGTCCCTTCACCTCGTTTTGTTTTGTTCGTTTTTTCAAGTTGTTTGGTTGTTCCTGTGTTTTGTCCCTTTTCGCCGTTCGCGGCTCTCCCATCCCGCGGGTCGTGGGAGTTTACGCCGCCGTTTGCGGCTCTCCCATCCCGCGGTTCGCGGGACTTCATGCCGCCGTTCGCGGCTCAGCCATCCCGCCGTTCGCGGGAGTTCACGCCACCGTTCTCGGATCAACCAGCCCACCGTTCACAGGAGATGACGACGCCGCCATCCACGGCTAACCCTAGCCCACCGGCCCGCCGCTGAATCAATGCCCGCCGGCCTGCCTCTGACTCAATGCCCGCTGGCCTGCCTCTGACTCGATGCCGGCCTGCCTGCCGCTGACTCAAGCCTGCCGGATTGCCGCTGACTCAAGCCTGCCGGATTGCCGCTGACTCAAGCTCGCTGGATTGCCGCTGACTCGTGCCCGCTGGTCGTCGTTGGCGGTGAAAGCCAACTCGCCACTTCCTCTGTTCACGCCGCCGTCCGCGGCTCACCGACCCCGCCGTTCGCAGGAGATCACGCCGCCGACCGTGGGGAAAGCCAACCCACCGTTGGCAGCTCCCTCTAGTTCGCGGGGAAGGCCAACCCGCCGTCCGTGGTCACTCGGCCCGCCGCCGGCTGTGGCTTCCTCCAGCCCGCCGGCCCCCGCCGTTGGGTGGTCAAGCCAGCCGGTTATGGTTTCGCCAGCCGGTCGTGGCCGTATTTGACCAGACTGTGACCAAGGTCTTTTTAAGTATTGTTTTGTGTGTGTTTAGCCCCGGAGGGCTCCTGATACCCTTGAGCTGCCCCATGGATTTTTTTGGGGGGGGTACAAAGGTCCCGGCTGTAGAGGCCGGGCCGAGGGACAAGGCCACTGCCACCATGGACCACCTGCCTTGGCCTCCTGAGCTCCCTGCTCCACCTTGGCCTCCGTCTGTCTGTTCCGCTCTGGAGGCCCTGTCTTGTGTATGTCTCTGTGTCGGTCCTGAGGGGTCTCCAGAGTGCCCACCCCCCTCCCTGGTAGTACTGTTACGGCACGGGACGTGCCTTCCGGGAGGGGGGAGTTATGTCAGACCTCTGTCATGTGTGTCTTGTGTTCCCGCCTCTTGTTTCCTTATATGGTTAGTTTCCTGTCCTCGTTTCATGTCATTATTAGTTAATTCAGTTCCAGGTGTGTGTGATTATGAGTTTATTACCATGTGTATTTAAGTCCTGTCTGTTGAGTTCCATGTCGTCTGGTCTACTCGTTATTCCCGGTGTTTCTGTCAGTCTACCTTGCCCTGTCTTACCTTGATGTCGTCATTAAAGACTATTATTTTGAAGTATCTCCTCGTCTGCGTGTTCCTCGTTTCTCCCTGCTGTGTGCACCGTGACAACTATGTGCCTACCAAATATTTATTTAGTACTATAATCATTTTTTGTACTGTTGTGTAATTTTTAGTCCTTGTGTAATTTGGTGGGTCCAGGCTCAATGGCATTTTCTGAGAAATGCATAAAATAGGAATAGTATGTAGAAAATGTAAGAACAATCATAATTTGGTTATAGGTTTTTCTTTCTTTTTAGAAGAGTGGAGTGTATGCATGAACAAAAGTGGGAGAATGAAATTAGGACATGATTCCAATCCGTCTTGAACTTGTGTCCCCATGAGCCAGGCCTCAAATATCCTAAAGTAGTGCCTAGTCCACTGTACCATTCATTCCTGTCTGTTTGTGTGAGGAAACAAGTTTAAGGACCCTACATTCATGCCCACATGAGGTGAAACTTTGCTTAATATGTATAATTTTCATCAGATTTTAAAATACTTAAAGCCATGAATGACTTTCATTACGAGGAAAGCTCCACTACACATCCATGGATGTGTACAAAATCAATTTTTTGCTTAGTTTCTGCTGAAAATGTTTTGATCATTCATATCCTAATTGATGGTTTCACATTTTTGCAGATATATTACAGGCAAAGTGACATTATTAGGTTCTTCAAGGCTCTTTATTATTTGTCACATACACAATCATACAGGGTATAATCAGTAGTGAAATGTAGGTACAAAGGCCTCAAATTTAGGCCCTAGCCCGGCCCTGGCCAGAGGCCGAAAGCTTATCAAAATTACCGGCCCAAGCCCATCTTTTTTCCCCCCTTCTCCCAAAACTGCCTAGACTACTGTTTCAGCTGTTCAGTTTTGTATGTAATGACAAAGTGACTATATTTCGTTTAGTTTTTAAAAAAGTTAATTTAGAAAAAAAGTTTGGAGGATTTCTTTGTTCGTTAAATATACGTTTTTGTTTTATAAAGTAACAACCAAGCGGCCAGCGGCAGACAGTGAGTTGATCATAGCCTATGTTTGATCAATTTAGCCTTCTCAAATCATCACTACTTGCCTATAATAAAATCTATAGATATAAAACAGTTCAAGCAACAATGTTTAAATGTTAAACCTAGATAAATGTGCGCTATCTCCAATCGTTTGTGTGGAAAGTGCAAGCTAAAGCCTGCTTTGCAGGACATGAAAGCGCCAGCTGTTACATGTCAGTTTCTGTTTAGTTCCTGTTTGCCCTTATTTGGTGTTTCCTGTCCTTGTTTCTTGTAATTAGCTCATTATCGTTTAGTCTTATCACCTGTTTCTGATTAATCATCTTGTTTAGCTCATTCGTTTGTCCCTTTATAAGTCTTCAGTTCTCCCCTTGTCTTTGTCTGAGTTTAATGTTGTTTAATGGTTTATGTGGCTGAAGCTATTAAATATACTCTTATTCTCCTACTCCTTCATCGTGCGCCTTCTTCTACAGCACCAGACCGTAACAGAAACTCAGACCGATACAGAAGACCGAACCACCAGAGATGAGGAAGCGGCTGATGTTAGTTCCCCGCAAGGGAGGTTCGGGGATCCTCAGCCTGCTGCCGCCCGCGGTGAAGATGGTTCCGCCGCTCGCGGCGATGATGATGCCGCCGCCAGCGACGATGACGGTTTCGCCGCTCACGGCGATGATGCTAACGCCGCCCACGACGATGAAGGTTCCGTCGCCCACGGCAAAGATGGTTCCACCACCCGCGGCTTCCCCAGACCCACCAAAGGCAGAGAGACACATGCCTTTGGGGGTCTTGGTTGAATATGAGGGGATGACATGGTTCCCAGAACCTGCTCCTCAACTGCGCCCTCCTGTGCCAGCGCCACGCCAGCACCTTCCTGTGCCAGCTCCACGTCAGCATTCCCCAGTGCCCGCTTCTCCAGGGCCAGTCCCTTCTGTGCTCTCCTCTCCAGAGCCAGTACCTTCAGTGCCGCTTCTCCAGGGCCAGTCCCTCCTAGGCTAATGCTGACCGAACGCCCTCAGGAATCCACGCTGCCCAAGCTCCCCCAGGAATCCGCGCTACCCAAGTGCCCTCCAGTGGCTGCTCCTCGCATGTGCCCTCCAGTGGCTGCTCCTCGCATGGGCCCTCCAGTGCCTGCTCCTCGCATGGGCCCTCCAGTGCCTGCTCCTCGCATGTGCCCTCCAGTGCCTGCTCCTCGCAGGAGTCCTCCAGTAACTGCTGCTCGCAAGTGCCCTCCAGTGGACACCCCAGAGCCCGCTCCTCGCCAGCGCACCCCAGAGCCCGCTCCTCGCCAGCGCCCTCTAGTGGCTGCGCCTCCGGAGCGTCCCCTGGCGCCCGCGCCTCCAGAGCGCCTCCTAGCGCCCGCTCCTCCAGAGCGCCTCCTAGAGCCCGCTCCTCCAGAACGCCCCCTGGCGCCCGCTCCTCCAGAATGACCACCAGAGGGGAACTTCCCCAAGAATTTTTTTTGGGGGGGCCATATATCCTCTGCCTGGGTGGCCGGGCCCAGAGCCAAGGCCACGGAGGTTCCTGACCCACATTGGCCACCTGGAAAAATGGTCTCGTGTTGTTTCCACCAGCGCAGCAATTTTTTTTCCATCACTAATTGATGGATGTTTAAAATATAAAAATAAGGAGAAGCCTAAGACAGGTCCGAGGCCCGGTCCGCGTCTGAACTATGATGTGAAAATTGGCCCGAAGCCAAAAAAAGTCGGGGCCCATCGGCCCGGGCTGAAATGCAGGGCTCTAGTGACATTATTAGATCACATGACCATTCAAATATAATTGATTTGATTTTTTTCATGAACTGAGAACAACACAGAATATGATTTCTCTAAAATAATGCTTGTATAGGAGATGTTTCGTGTTTGTGTGTATATATATATATATATATATATATACATATATACATAGTGCGTATGGCAAGAAGTAATATGCACTATATATATATATATATATATATATATATATATATATGCATAGTGCGTATGGCAAGTAGTCATATGACCAGGAAGTTATATAGATTTGAATAATTAAAAAAAACATTCACCAAAAATACACAATATCATATTTCCAAAATCCACATTGCGTATGATGTGTGGCAGGTATGTGTGAACATATTACAACTGGTGTGATATCATCAGGTCACATGACCAGGAAGTTATATAGATTTGAATATTTTAAAAATTCATTAAAAATACACAAAATCATAATTCCAAAATCCAAGTTCTGTATGATGTGTTACAAGTATTGCTGTATTTATTACAGGTGCCAAAACAATAGCTGTTTCTATCAGTTAAAAGAAAATGTTGGAGTACAATGTAACAATGTAACAATTCATAGTGAATATCCGGTAATGCTTTAGTTTACAGCCTGCAATGTACTGCGTAATTAAACAGAATTTACAGCGTACCTATTTTGTAACTATAGAGTACCTCCACAGTACCTACTCGTAGGTATACGGGAGCAATATGCAACGTTTCGGGAATAAGGGGTAATAACCTGCAGAATTATAAAGCATTTATACTGTAAGTATTTTATAACTAAAGGGCACCTATTCTGAAATTACGTGGTATGTATGACACACAAAGCACAATTTTCCACGTGAGCATAATTTACAGCTGTACATACGTGTAGGTAAACGGAAACAATGTGCAAAGTTTGGGGTATAAGGGGGTAATGACTTGGATAAATCAAAGTATTTATACTGTTATTATTTCATAAGTAATGTGTAACTATTTTAAGATTATGTGGTATGCATGACCTACTGTGTTTGGCAACAATATTATGATTTATAACAAGTTGCCTTATTGTAATAACATAAAATATATGATGCAGTATATTTTACACTACATACTGGGTATTTATTGTATTATTACAACATATATCTTACATGACATTGAAACAAATAGTAAACTGTAGTAGGCCTATACCATAATATAATTTAATAAATATAATAAAGTTAAAAACCACCATAGTCGAGATTACTAAAGTATGGGGTGATTTTGTAATGAGCTTCTGCTATGATTTGGTTTAAAAATTCATATGAAAATTTACCTGATAAGAGCATTGCATATGGTCATCTCAGCAACAAATCATGTCCGTTGAGGTGCAGTACAGTGGAAATCTAGATTACCTGTTTCCAGATGCACCCAGGATATACTGGGACAGACAGACTGTTCACTAATGGTCTTTTTGGCAATGACCAGGTTAACAGGGCATACTGAAGGTTCATTTAAGGCTTCCATGGTATTGATAGGGTTAATGGGACAGATATGGAGTGCATTTATACAAACCCGATTCCAAAAAAGTTGGGACACTGTACAAATTGTGAATAAAAAAGGAATGCAATAATTTACAAATCTCATAAACTTATATTTTATTCACAATAGAATATAGATAACATATCAAATGTTGAAAGTGAGACATTTTGAAATGTCAAGCCAAATATTGGCTCATTTTGGATTTCATGAGAGCTACACATTCCAAAAAAGTTGGGACAGGTAGCAATAAGAGGCCGGAAAAGATAAATGTACATAAGGAACAGCTAGAGGACCAATTTGCAACTTATTAGGTCAATTGGCAACATGATTGGGTATAAAAAGAGCCTCTCAGAGTGGCAGTGTCTCTCAGAAGTCAAGATGGGAAGAGGATCACCAATTCCCCCAATACTGCAGCGAAAAATAGTGGAGCAATATCAGAAAGGAGTTTCTCAGAGAAAAATTGCAAAGAGTTTGAAGTTATCATCATCTACAGTGCATAATATCATCCAAAGATTCAGAGAATCTGGAACAATCTCTGTGCGTAAGGGTCAAGGCCGGAAAACCATACTGGATGCCTGTGATCTTCGGGCCCTTAGACGGCACTGCATCACATACAGGAATGCTACTGTAATGGAAATCACAACATGGGCTCAGGAATACTTCCAGAAAACATTGTCGGTGAACACAATCCACCGTGCCATTCGCCGTTGCCGGCTAAAACTCTGTAGGTCAAAAAAGAAGCCATATCTAAACATGATCCAGAAGCGCAGGCATTTTCTCTGGGCCAAGGCTCATTTAAAATGGACTGTGGCAAAGTGGAAAGCTGTTCTGTGGTCAGACGAATCAAAATTTGAAGTTCTTTTTGGAAAACTGGGACGCCATGTCATCCGGACTAAAGAGGACAAGGACAACCCAAGTTGTTATCAGCGCTCAGTTCAGAAGCCTGCATCTCTGATGGTATGGGGTTGCATGAGTGCGTGTGGCATGGGCAGCTTACACATCTGGAAAGGCACCATCAATGCTGAAAGGTATATCCAAGTTCTAGAACAACATATGCTCCCATCCAGACGTCGTCTCTTTCAGGGAAGACCTTGCATTTTCCAACATGACAATGCCAGACCACATACTGCATCAATTACAACATCATGGCTGCGTAGAAGAAGGATCCGGGTACTGAAATGGCCAGCCTGCAGTCCAGATCTTTCACCCATAGAAAACATTTGGCGCATCATAAAGAGGAAGATGTGACAAAGAAGACCTAAGACAGTTGAGCAACTAGAAGCCTGTATTAGACAAGAATGGGACAACATTCCTATTCCTAAACTTGAGCAACTTGTCTCGTCAGTCCCCAGACGTTTGCAGACTGTTATAAAAAGAAGAGGGGATGCCACACAGTGGTAAACATGGCCTTGTCCCAACTTTTTTGAGATGTGTTGATGCCATGAAATTTAAAATCAACTTATTTTTCCCTTAAAATTATACATTTTCTCAGTTTAAACATTTGATGTCATCTATGTTGCATTCTGAATAAAATATTGAAATTTGAAACTTCCACATCATTGCATTCTGTTTTTATTCACAATTTGTACAGTGTCCCAACTTTTTTGGAATCGGGTTTGTAGTTTCTGAGCTTAAGACAGACAGTTCAGGTTTAGATTCCTTGACAGAAACAGGCAAGATAGACAGTTCGAAATCAGACACATTAGTTGAGATGAGATGGACAGACAGTTCACAATCAGCCACCATGGCTGGTTCAGAACGGGGTGAGAATTCGGAGATGGCCTCATTGGCCGGTTCAGAGCAAGGCAAGAGTTCACTGACGGCCTCCATAGCCGTGACAGGACAGGACGAGGGTTCAGTGGCGGCCTCCATAGCCATGACAGTCTCTTTGACTGCAACACAACAGGCTGAGAGAATATTGCTGGGTGCCACCACCATAAAAGGGGCTGAAGCAAGCACTGCCGCTTCGGAAGGTTCTACAGCATTTGCCGCCACCTCTGGAGAAACTGCAGAGAGTGCCATCGCTTCGAAGAACACAGCAGCGAGTGTCATTACCCCAAGAGGTTCTGCAGCATCAGCCGCCACCACTGGAGACATCACAGTGGATGTTGCCACCTGAGGCAGTTTTGTGGTGGTGTACGCAGCCCAAACACAACATAAAGCGATCCACATCATGGGAAGAGCTTCAGACAGGGGAATTAGTTCAGGAACAGAAGGGTTAGAATGAATGGGTTTGGGGATACCAGCTGCGTGTACAGACACCAGCAGTGCATCCCTCACACTGGATACCAGACTGGGATATCGAAGGACTGACCTTGAATATCTGGGTGTGACGGTCAGGACGTCACAAGACTCTGGATGATCAGCTGAGATGTGACGTGACTCAAGATGATCAACTGTGACTTGACTGGATTCATGGCAATCAACTGTGAGCTCATGACGATCAACTGTGACTTGGCTTGATTCATGAAGATCAACTGTGACTTGGCTTGATTCATGAAGATCAACTGTGACTTGACTTAACTCATGATGATCAACTGTGACTTGACTCAAGATGATCAACTGTGACTTGGCTTGATTCATGAAAATCAGCAGTGTATTGGCTTGACTCAGGATTAGCAGCTGTGACATAATGGGGCGATGTTGTGTCCACCATTTTGCGCCCAGACTCCGCTGTCACCGCCATTTTGTGAGCGCGCTCGGGTGCAGCCACCATTTCAGTCAAAGACGCCATGTTGCGTTCCTCTTCCGCGACACCCACAGTAAACAAAGAGTCAGCTCACAGCAAAGCATAGTCCATAAAGTCCTTTAAACTACAATTAAACTTCCCCTCAGGTAACCATGAAAAATGTCTTTTAATATGACCTCATCAAAAGGTGCCCTTTAAGATAACTCACAGAATTGAGTGACGTACTCCTCAATAGATGAACTCCCTTTTCGCAGATCGAGCAGCTGGTCAAATGGGTCCATACCTGGCCAGGGTTCTTTAGAAAAGCCGCTGGATCCTCGTGTGGCCGAGTATTCTATAACGGAGCCTACGAGATGTGAGGCGAGTGGATCCAAGTGCAAGCTTTTATTAGTGTACATAGTCAAAACACAAACAGGGTCAAACAACAGCAAACGGGTATGGCACGGGCAAGACACAAGAGTAATCCTAGGGCAAGCGTGGGTCTTAGATCAGTGAACAATATCCAGAGGGCTTGACAAGAGGGGTAGTCCGATAACATGAGCACTAATCCAAGCAGGAGCGAACAGAGTGCAAAACGACAAGACTAAAGAGAGAACCGAGGCAGGCTATAAACTTCAGGGCTGGCAGAGGTCAGGCAATAAACGAGATACACAGGCTAGTATCAAGATACAAATGACTCAGGCAATAAACTAGACTATGGCTTAAACTTAGAAAACAAGGAAGGGCTACATAGAGTAGGTAACACTAGGAGAGTGCTAAACGCCAGACAATACTCAGCGATCTGAAAGAGGAAGTCCAAGGCTTATAAAGCGTGTCTGAATGGATTCAGCTGTGTATGTGTAATCAGTGCCTTCGGCTGTATGTGTGCAAGCAGTGCAATGGATCATGGGAACTGTAGTCCGGAGTGACATGTAAAAGTCTTTGTGGTGTGAGAGTCCATGTGGTGAGCGGGTGACCTCTGGTGGTGAGTGAACAGTTCGTGACAGTTAACCTCTTGTTACGTGTAGTTACTGTGTAAGTGTAACATCCGCGGGCTGTAATCTAAAGTGATGCCTTACAGATTTGTACTTGAAACATTGCTGTGACACAGAGCCCTCACAGAAGTCCTTATTTTATATATTTGGTAAAATATAAGCTTTGTGCAACACTTCTTTACATTATGCAAACTTGTATTAACATTTTTGCAATGTATTTTTCTCTAATTGTGATCACAGGTGAAAACTCCATCAGAGGGGGAGGACTTTTCTGCTCCCTCATATACTGCAGGGACAACTTTGCAAGCATATGCAAAAGATCTCCAGAAATTAGTTGATTCCTGCCCACAGCTGAAAGGAGAAATTGACAATATGCCTATTAAAAATAAATGTAGAACATGATTTTGTGTGTGTGTGTTTTACAGTTCTTTGTATTTTGTATAAATGGTTGCAAATTAGTTTTTTCTGCATTATGTTCTTGGAAAAGATCTGTTAAAATTTTGTTAAATAATAAAAAATATTTATTTGTTAACCTAAGGTCTTAGTTTGGACCTTACATTTAACTATGTAATACAGTTCATTGCTAATAACTTTGAAACACATCTATTGTAGCATAATTAAAATTGTTTGTTACTCTTTCTACACGTAACAAGAGGGTAACAAGGCATTACTTTAGATTACAGCCCGCGGATGTTACACTTACACAATAACTACATGTAACAAGGGTGTATGTTTGCACAGTAGTTTCTACTTGCCTCAAACCACATGCCTCAAACCACGGAAACCCAAAGTGCACCAACAGCACTACAGCTATCAAAAAAACATCAATTATACAGTAATTATACGTGTTGTGTATTATGCTGTTATTTATCCTGGGAGGAGCTGGAAACAGGTAATCTACTTTTCCACTGTATTGCACCTCGACAGTTCAATGCTGGTGACCTGACTCGCTGCCGAGATGACCATAAGCAATACTCTTTCATCAGGTACATTTTCATATGGGAATTTCTAAACCAAATCATATTTTAGAAGCTCATCACATAATTGCCCCATACTTTCAGCTGAGTTGTTCAGTAATCTCCATGACCCCACATAAATAACATTAGTAAATAATGTAGCTTATATTCTTTAGTAAACTGTGGTAAAATTATATAAAGACTATGGTGGTTTTTAACTTCACTATAATTACTAAATTATACTATAGTATACTACAGTTTACTATTTGTATCAATGTCATGAAAGATGTATGTTGTAATAATACAATAAGTAGGCTACCCAGTAAAAATATGTTGCATCATATATTTTGTGTTGTTAAGGCAACTTGTTCTAAATCATAATATTGTTGCCTAACACAGTAGGTTATAAATACCACTTAATCTTAGAATAGTTACACCTTACTTATGAAATACTAACAGTGTAAATACTTTGAATTTCCCAAGTCATTGCCCCCTTATTACCCAATTGTTTCCGTTTACCTACATCTACGTTCACCTTTAAGTTATGCTGATGCGGAAAATCGCAGACTGTACATACACGTCAGAATAGGTACCCTTTAGTTATAAAATACTTACAGTATAGATGCTTTATTGTTTTGCAGGTTATTACCCAAATGTTGCATATTGTTCCCTTATACCTATGAGTAGTTACAAATAGGTACGCTGTAAATTCTGTTTAATTACGCGGTCCATTGTGGGCTGTAATCTAAAGCGTTACCGAATATCCCATTCACAGCTGAAAACACAGACAATGTTAGCATCCGATCATTTTAACTGTTGGAGAAAACTGGTTAATTTTAAGCTTTTTTGCGCTATTTTCATCTTCCGGGTTTAAAATCTACATGGTGTTGACATCACAATTTGTGACGTGGCAATGGACTATAGTACATCGATGACGCATTGGTGTCTGCTTAATTATTCATGAGACTGCATGTTCTTATCCTATGAGAAGACGCTTCGCTTAATTATTCACAACAGCATGTGTTGATTTGCTATGACAGACCCAGAGCCGTTGAGAATCAGACTGTGAGATGACATCGGGCACATTAACTGAGAGAAACGTTCATGGATCAAAGGAGAATGTTTGTTTTTGCTTTGTAATAAGAGTTCGGCACAAAAGCGATTCATTCACTTATTGAGTGTAACCGTTTATATAGCTTATATAAATGCCACAGAATAAGCCTTAAAAGTTATCAGAGGTGCAACAGCGCAATTATATATATGTTTTCGATACAGAGTGCAAATGGCTGTGCATTTATTTGTGTTTTTAACTTGATGGGAGTGAAATGAAACTGTCTGAACCATAGACTGTAAAAAAAATGGACGTAGTGTCCGTGACGTCACTTGTAGGTTTCTGAAGAGCATTTTTGAAGCCTAAAGTGGGCGGAGCCGACTGCCGCCATCTTGGCAGCGCGTCACCACGCGTCACTCCCGGATAATCGAAAATGGGCAAAAAGGCGGGATGTGGGTGAAGCTGAGCTGAAACCACGCCCGTCTAGTGACAGCAGTGCTGCCGTGCAAAGACATAACGCCAGCCAGCCAGCCTGGAGTTATATGGTATTCTGCCTTTGTTTTACTGTCCATTAAAATCTACTGCGTTTAAATTACAGCGTGACTTGTGTAACGTACTTTTATACATCTGTCGGCACTTCATTAGACAAACAAATTAAATAGATCGCAATCTAACAAACTGCTCCATATAACAAAGCACTGTAAGCAATAATGACTAGATAACTCGGCAACAATAATAAATCGTAAATAATCTTTAAAGAGTTTTTTTTTTAATAATGCGGATTACAGTGCCAGCTGTCAGTCTGGGGCTGCACACTTCAGTACGTGAGGACTCAAATGCCGTGACTGCGTATCACACATAAAATCAATAACTGTTAGCAATTAAATCTTTTTCCTTCCTTTTCCTTCCTTTGCCTTCCTTTGCCTTCCTTTGGGGCAGCCGTGGCCTAATGGTTAGAGAGTCGGACTTGTAACCCAAAGGTTGCTGGTTCGATTCCCAGGTCCGGCAGGGATTGTAGGTGGGGGGAGTGAATAACCAGCACTCTCTCCACCTTCAATACCATGACTGAGGTGAGACCCTTGAGCAAGACACCGAACCCCCAACTGCTCCCCGGGCGCCGCAACATGGCTGCCCACTGCTCCGGGTGAGTGTTCACTGCTGTGTGTGTGCACTTGGATGGGTTAAATGCAGAGGACAAATTCTGAATATGGGTCACCATACTTGGCCACACACCACTTCCCTTTCCCCCTTCACTTTCCCTTTTCTTGTAAGTCGATAAAATCCATTGAACGTCATCAACAATCATTCGGAGCATTATTCCTGCTGGCGTTCAGGCTGGCGTTTACACACTGTAATGTTTCACTCTCTGGAGCAGAGCAGCAATCCACCTGTCACTCAAGTGGCCACGCTCTTAATTATGCAGAACTTTAAGGCTTGATATAATTTAAACGGATGAGTTATAAAAAAAATCACCCCACTCACAGTTGTCACAAAGGGCAAAATTAGCTATATAGACCAAAACCACGTTTTGTACCAGGCTGTAAACATCTTTTTTTCTGCTGTAAAGTTGGGCATTTTAACATGGGAGGTCTATGGGACTGACTCCCTTTTGGAGCCAGCCTCCAGCGGCCAGTCGATGAATTGCAGTTTTAGTCACTTCCGTGTTGGTTTCAAGAGAGGGAGCGGGAGGTTGCCGCTTGGTCTGAACTGAAGCTGTGTGTGTAGTCTGTGTAGCAGCGCACCACGCACACTTTTTTAGCGTTTTTTAAAACTGTGGTGAGAACTAACCAGTGCTGAAACAGGGGGTTTCATGACCCTTTAATTCTCATCTTTAAATTTTATTTATATGATGCTCTGCATGTTTTCTAATCTTGGAATGCTTATCTTTTTTAATTATTATTTTTATGCACTTAAGAGACAGTCCCTTAACGAATGTCCAACATAAAACCAACTTTACCACACCACAGTGACAATCTAATAATTATATGTGACCCTGGAGCACATAAGCAGTCATAAGTAACACAGGTATATTTGTAGCAATAGCCAACAATACATTGCATGGGTCAAAATTATACATTTTTCTTTTATGACAAAAATCATTAGGATATTAATTAAAGATCATCGATTTTCTCAATTTTATTATATTTATTTATTTGTTTGCTCCCTCAGATTCCAGATGTTCAAATAGTTGTATCTCAGCCAAATATTGTCCTAATAAACCATACATCAATGGAAAGATTATTTATTCAGCTTTCAGATGATGCTTAAATCTCAATTTCGAAAAATGTACCCTTTAGATTGGTTATGTGCTCCAGGGTCACATATTAGTGACCTAACTAATTAAAACCATCATCATAATCATAGTCACAATAATAGATCTATTCATCGTAAATGTCGACTTATTTCCACATCATTAGCTGATTTATTTTCAACAAACAAAGCTATAACTATTAACTAACTATAATAACAGAACGACATAGGCTGGATTTATACTTTAAAAACATGAAAACTTACATGGTAAAAGATCGGCACGAGTCTATTTTCAGGCGTCAAAACTTTGTAAACAAGTTTAGCGAGATTTGAGTGAAACAAAACCGAAACATCTCGTAGGTGAGCGAGCTCGAGCTTCCTAAAATAGGCAATATTTGGTGCCTCCTACTAAGGATACGGATAAGGATAAAAAGGATCCAGAACGTCCCCTAAATCAATGCCCAGACAGTTTTACGCCCCTGTTGTTCCTGATGCGTTCAGTAGGGAGAGGCTGTACAGTATGCTATCAGAACAGACCAAGGCTGCGTTTCCCAAAAGCATATAATCTTAAATTGATCATAGCTCATTTGGTATCAGTTGGTCTACGATGTACTTAAGCTTACGATGCTTTTGGGAAACGCAGCCCAAGACAAGAAGCGACACGAATAAGAGGTATGTTAAATAATCGCTAAAGTTATTATTGTTCAGCAATCGTGCAATGCTGCAACATTTATAGGTAAATGATTAGCTAAGAGTCGATGTCAATTAATTTTAATATGTTAATAGATAGGTCTATATACTTACTGACTGTCACCAGCGGCGGACTGGGACAAAATGTCAGGCTGTGAAATCTCACACTCATCCAGGGCTGCGTTTCCCAAAAGCATCATAAGCCTAATGCCGAGTTCACACTGCACGATTTTCAAACTCGTCGGATCGCCGTTGTTTTCACACTGCAGGACTGTCTTTGGGTAGGATTCAGTCGCTGCTGTTTTCACATTGCACGATGGATCCGCGACAGGGGGTTTCACATTGCACGATTTCACAATAGGAAGAATCGCCGACAACTCTGTCTGATCCACAAATACAGCCAAACGCACGCGAGAAGTGATAAGAAAATAACACAAGATCACACTGATATTATGGTCTATAAGTCCTCCACGAACACACAATAATTAATAAAGATGACTTGACAAACATACTTCTGCTGTGAAATTTTTATATACACAAATCTAGCCTACTTGAAAGTGAAACCAACTTGTTGTGCATTTTATAATGAGTTTATTTCTTATAGCCTATAAAATCCCTCAAAGTGATGAAAAAGAAAAATGCAATAAATATTTTGTCCTTTATAGAATAATATTATTTACAGGAAAAACCCTAGCCCCTTCTTCATCTTCATGTAGCCTACCTGTTCTGTATATTCTAATGCTGGCTTCGTTAAAAAATCCCTCCTTGAACTTCCAGCTGCCCTATCGTGCTCTCTCATTGGCTGTAGGTCATCGCCGATGTATTTTTCAGTCAGAACTCATTCACACAGCAAGATTGAGAATCGCCGACAGCTCCAGATATTTAGCATGCCAAATATTTCGCGGGCATCGGCGACTTGTCGGCGATTCCCTCAGATCGCGTCTTTGATAATTCACACTGTGTGATTGTCACTCGCGGGAACGAGCACCGATTTGCCTCCAATCTCGGGCATTTGTCGGCGATTCATCAAAACCTGTCAGCGAGTGAAAAATCGGGCTAAAATCGTGCAGTGTGAACTTGGCATAAGAAGTTCTTAAAAACGATCATACGACTGATCTTAATATTACGGTCTGTTTCCCAAAAGCATCATAACTTAAGTAGCACTTGGAAATCATCGTAGATCTACGAGAGCTCTGCAGGAATCTAAAGCCCTAGGTGCATAGTAAGAAGACATAATTATGAGGTCACCTGCAGGACAATCGGCAGATTACACCTTTAAATTTATTCAAGTGCAATGTGATTATAATTAAAGCTTTTGATTGTACTTTTATTGTACACTTTATACTCGTTTTTTATGTATATAAAATTAAATTAGGCTAAATAATTAAAGAGGGCAGATAACCAAAAAAAAAAAAAACACATCTAAATTAAATGACTGAACAACAACAACAACAAAATTAATAAAATAAGTAATGTAGGAAATATGCTTCAAAGACTGGGAAAAATAGGGTTAAACTCATTATATACAATAATAAATATTATATATATATATATATATATATATATATATATATATATATAGTATGTTAATATTGTACTTTTTTACATATTAAGATTGTTATATTATATTATATTTATTATATTATATTATCCGTGCTGTCTGGAACACAGCATTAGGTTAACATTTCAATAAAGGAGCGTGTACTACAATTACGAGCTATTCTATAAATGGACATTTCAGCACTTGACCAGGATAGCGACTCCTAAGTAGTACTTAAAGGGATAGTTCACTTTGAAATTAAAATTTGGTATCTATTAGCTTACCCCAAGGGCATCCAAGATGTAGGTGTCTTTTTTTCTTCAGTAGATCCAATTTTGATGTTTTTAGGTCAAACCGTTCTAGTCTGTCAGTCATATAATGGCAGGTATAGGTTACTGTCTCTGTAAGAGGGAAAAAGAACATGCACAGAGAAATCAAAATTAAACAGTTCCCCATCGTAACTACACATTGATGGCCTAAGACACGAAACGAGCAGTTTGTGTGAGAAAACGAACAGTATTTATATCGTGTTTTACCTCTTGTACACAACAATGTCCAAGTGATCTGAGTGCACACACACATCATGTGTGCGCGCGCTCTGGCTCGTCGGCGTCAACGCTTGACGGAGGGCGTGTCTGAGCGTGGTGCTGACGCAACTTTTCAAGCGCCAACGGAGGCATCAGCCAATCAGATCGCCTCATGCAAATACCAGAGAAGTATGTGATTGGTTGTTGTATCTATGATGGCGCGTCAGCACCACGCTTCAGACACGCCCTCCGTCAAGCGTTGAC